>JARTUT010002290.1:0-69996 GCA_030674115.1 Micraspis discolor
TTGATAAACTTGCTCGGTTTCTCGTCGTCATCTTCTGTGAGATCGATCGTGACAATTGTCCTCTTTTTGGTGCTGTTCTTTATTTCTTGAAACTTGCACGGTTTCACGTCTACAATATCTTTGGTCCGATCGATAGTTAACATACTTTCCTTCATATTGGCTGGTTTCGCCGTCAGTCCGTAGCTTCCGATCACCTCTCGAATATTATTTTCAAAACTAAGGATTTTAACATTCTTTGATTGCGACATTTTACGCTAGATTGGTAATAAACTTGAATCACAAAGCTGTCTTCAAGAGAAATTGAAATTCGAATGATATAATTCAAACACTCCCTCTCTATTTATATCGATATAGGTATGTAAAGGTAATTAGTGCATAGTATTTAAACTTCTTCCTAGAGGTTAGTTTAGGTACGGATTAAGATAACACGTCATTCTTATGACGTGGTATGAATTTCTACCAAGAGGTTAGGGTCTTGGGAGATAGAATGAAAAAGAAGAAATTAAACAATAAAACTTGAAAAGGATTTCAGTTTATTGATTTGAGAATTTTATTTATATACATATATATTTACAAACAATGTGTACAGAGTGTGATATCATAATACTAATCCTTGGAGATTCGTTCGCTTTGTGGGCAATGGTACCAAACCGTATGCTCGAATTCTGCATAATCCTCTGTGAATTCAATCTCACAAATTTGGCAAAATAATCGTCCGATTCTGCTCTTTCCTTCTGCCCTTGTGCTATACCCCGTTTTGATGAATTTGCTCGGTTTCTCGTCGTCATCTTCTGTGAGATCGATCGTGACAATTGTCCTCTTTTTGGTGCTGTTCTTTATTTCATGAAACTTGCACGGTTTCACGTCTACAATATCTTTGGTCCGATCGATAGTTAACATACTTTCCTTCATATTGGCTGGTTTCGCCGTCAGTCCGTAGCTTCCGATCACCTCTCGAATATTATTTTCAAAACTAAGGATTTTAACATTCTTTGATTGCGACATTTTACGCTAGATTGGTAATAAACTTGAATCACAAAGCTGTCTTCAAGAGAAAATGAAATTCGAATGATATAATTCAAACACTTCCTCTCTATTTATATCGATATAGGTATGTAAAGGTAATTAGTGCATAGTATTTAGACTTCTTTCTAGAGGTTAGTTTAGGTACGGATTAAGATAACACGTCATTGTAATGACGTGGTATGAATTTCTACCAAGAGGTTAGGGTCTTGGGAGATAGAATGAAAAAGAAGAAATTAAACAATAAAACTTAAAAAAGATTTCAGTTTATTGATTTGAGAATTTTATTTATATACATATATATTTACAAACAATAGTGTACAGAGTGTGATATCATAATACTAATCCTTGGAGATTCGTTCACTTTGTGGGCAATGGTACCAAACCATATGCTCGAATTCTGCATACTGCTCTGTGAATTCAATCTTACAAATTTGGCAAAATAATCGTCCGATTCTGCTCTTTCCTTCTGCCCTTGTGCTATACCCCGTTTTGATGAATTTGCTCGGTTTCTCGTCGTCATCTTCTGTGAGATCGATCGTGACAATTGTCCTCTTTTTGGTGCTGTTCTTTATTTCTTGAAACTTGCACGGTTTCACGTCTACAATATCTTTGGTCCGATCGATACTTAACATAATTTCCTTCATATTGGCTGGTTTCGCCGTCAGTCCGTAGCTTCCGATCACTCGAATATTATATTATTTTCGAAACTAAGGATTTTAACATTCTTTGATTGCGACATTTTACGCTAGATTGGTAATAAACTTGAATCACAAAGCTGTCTTCAAGAGAAAATGAAATTCGAATGATATAATTCAAACACTTCCTCTCTATTTATATCGATATAGGTATGTAAAGGTAATTAGTGCATAGTATTTAGACTTCTTCCTAGAGGTTAGTTTAGGTACGGATTAAGATAACACGTCATTGTAATGACGTGGTATGAATTTCTACCAAGAGGTTAGGGTCTTGGGAGATAGAATGAAAAAGAAGAAATTAAACAATAAAACTTAAAAAAGATTTCAGTTTATTGATTTGAGAATTTTATTTATATACATATATATTTACAAACAATAGTGTACAGAGTGTGATATCATAATACTAATCCTTGGAGATTCGTTCGCTTTGTGGGCAATGGTACCAAACCGTATGCTCGAATTCTGCATAATGCTCTGTGAATTCAATCTTACAAATTTGGCAAAATAATCGTCCGATTCTGCTCTTTCCCTCTGCCCTTGTGCTATACCCCGTTTTGATAAACTTGCTCGGTTTCTCGTCGTCATCTTCTGTGAGATCGATCGTGACAATTGTCCTCTTTTTGGTGCTGTTCTTTATTTCTTAGATAGGTGAAAAAGGTAATATAAGTGCATAGTATTTAAACTTCTTCCTAGAGGTTAGTTTAGGTACTAGAGGTTAGTTTAGTACGGATTACGTCATTCTTATGACGTGGTATGAATTTCTACCAAGAGGTTAGGGTCTTGGGAGATAGAATGAAAAAGAAGAAATTAAACAATAAAACTTAAAAAGGATTTCAGTTTATTGATTTGAGAATTTTATTTATATACATATATATTTACAAACAATAGTGTACAGAGTGTGATATCATAATACTAATCCTTGGAGATTCGTTCGCTTTGTGGGCAATGGTACCAAACCGTATGCTCAAATTCTGCATACTCCTCTGTGAATTCAATCTCACAAATTTGGCAAAATAATCGTCCGATTCTGCTCTTTCCTTCTGCCCTTGTGCTATACCCCGTTTTGATGAATTTGCTCGGTTTCTCGTCGTCATCTTCTGTGAGATCGATCGTGACAATTGTCCTCTTTTTGGTGCTGTTCTTTATTTCATGAAACTTGCACGGTTTCACGTCTACAATATCTTTGGTCCGATCGATAGTTAACATACTTTCCTTCATATTGGCTGGTTTCGCCGTCAGTCCGTAGCTTCCGATCACTTCTCGAATATTATTTTCGAAACTAAGGATTTTAACATTCTTTGATTGCGACATTTTACGCTAGATTGGTAATAAACTTGAATCACAAAGCTGTCTTCAAGAGAAAATGAAATTCGAATGATATAATTCAAACACTTCCTCTCTATTTATATCGATATAGGTATGTAAAGGTAATTAGTGCATAGTATTTAGACTTCTTCCTAGAGGTTAGTTTAGGTACGGATTAAGATAACACGTCATTGTAATGACGTGGTATGAATTTCTACCAAGAGGTTAGGGTCTTGGGAGATAGAATGAAAAAGAAGAAATTAAACAATAAAACTTAAAAAAGATTTCAGTTTATTGATTTGAGAATTTTATTTATATACATATATATTTACAAACAATAGTGTACAGAGTGTGATATCATAATACTAATCCTTGGAGATTCGTTCACTTTGTGGGCAATGGTACCAAACCATATGCTCGAATTCTGCATACTGCTCTGTGAATTCAATCTTACAAATTTGGCAAAATAATCGTCCGATTCTGCTCTTTCCTTCTGCTCTTGTGCTATACCCCGTTTTGATAAACTTGCTCGGTTTCTCGTCGTCATCTTCTGTGAGATCGATCGTGACAATTGTCCTCTTTTTGGTGCTGTTCTTTATTTCTTGAAACTTGCACGGTTTCATGTCTACAATATCTTTGGTCCGATCGATAGTTAACATACTTTCCTTCATATTGGCTGGTTTCGCCGTCAGTCCGTAGCTTCCGATCACTTCTCGAATATTATTTTCGAAACTAAGGATTTTAACATTCTTTGATTGCGACATTTTAGGCTAGATTGGTAATAAACTTGAATCACAAAGCTGTCTTCAAGAGAAAATGAAATTCGAATGATATAATTCAAACACTTCCTCTCTATTTATATCGATATAGGTATGTAAAGGTAATTAGTGCATAGTATTTAGACTTCTTCCTAGAGGTTAGTTTAGGTACGGATTAAGATAACACGTCATTGTAATGACGTGGTATGAATTTCTACCAAGAGGTTAGGGTCTTGGGAGATAGAATGAAAAAGAAGAAATTAAACAATAAAACTTAAAAAAGATTTCAGTTTATTGATTTGAGAATTTTATTTATATACATATATATTTACAAACAATAGTGTACAGAGTGTGATATCATAATACTAATCCTTGGAGATTCGTTCGCTTTGTGGGCAATGGTACCAAACCGTATGCTCGAATTCTGCATACTCCTCTGTGAATTCAATCTTACAAATTTGGCAAAATAATCGTCCGATTCTGCTCTTTCCTTCTGCCCTTGTGCTATACCCCGTTTTGATAAACTTGCTCGGTTTCTCGTCGTCATCTTCTGTGAGATCGATCGTGACAATTGTCCTCTTTTTGGTGCTGTTCTTTATTTCTTGAAACTTGCACGGTTTCACGTCTACAATATCTTTGGTCCGATCGATAGTTAACATACTTTCCTTCATATTGGCTGGTTTCGCCGTCAGTCCGTAGCTTCCGATCACTTCTCGAATATTATTTTCGAAACTAAGGATTTTAACATTCTTTGATTGCGACATTTTACGCTAGATTGGTAATAAACTTGAATCACAAAGCTGTCTTCAAGAGAAAATGAAATTCGAATGATATAATTCAAACACTTCCTCTCTATTTATATCGATATAGGTATGTAAAGGTAATTAGTGCATAGTATTTAGACTTCTTCCTAGAGGTTAGTTTAGGTACGGATTAAGATAACACGTCATTGTAATGACGTGGTATGAATTTCTACCAAGAGGTTAGGGTCTTGGGAGATAGAATGAAAAAGAAGAAATTAAACAATAAAACTTAAAAAAGATTTCAGTTTATTGATTTGAGAATTTTATTTATATACATATATATTTACAAACAATAGTGTACAGAGTGTGATATCATAATACTAATCCTTGGAGATTCGTTCGCTTTGTGGGCAATGGTACCAAACCGTATGCTCGAATTCTGCATACTCCTCTGTGAATTCAATCTTACAAATTTGGCAAAATAATCGTCCGATTCTGCTCTTTCCTTCTGCCCTTGTGCTATACCCCGTTTTGATAAACTTGCTCGGTTTCTCGTCGTCATCTTCTGTGAGATCGATCGTGACAATTGTCCTCTTTTTGGTGCTGTTCTTTATTTCTTGAAACTTGCACGGTTTCACGTCTACAATATCTTTGGTCCGATCGATAGATAACATACTTTCCTTCATATTGGCTGGTTTCGCCGTCAGTCCGTAGCTTCCGATCACTTCTCGAATATTATTTTCGAAACTAAGGATTTTAACATTCTTTGATTGCGACATTTTACGCTAGATTGGTAATAAACTTGAATCACAAAGCTGTCTTCAAGAGAAAATGAAATTCGAATGATATAATTCAAACACTTCCTCTCTATTTATATCGATATAGGTATGTAAAGGTAATTAGTGCATAGTATTTAGACTTCTTCCTAGAGGTTAGTTTAGGTACGGATTAAGATAACACGTCATTGTAATGACGTGGTATGAATTTCTACCAAGAGGTTAGGGTCTTGGGAGATAGAATGAAAAAGAAGAAATTAAACAATAAAACTTTATATGATTTCAGTTTATTGATTTGAGAATTTCATTTATATACATATATATTTACAAACAATAGTGTACAGAGTGTGATATCATAATACTAATCCTTGGAGATTCGTTCGCTTTGTGGGCAATGGTACCAAACCGTATGCTCGAATTCTGCATACTCCTCTGTGAATTCAATCTCACAAATTTGGCAAAATAATCGTCCGATTCTGCTCTTTCCTTCTGCCCTTGTGCTATACCCCGTTTTGATAAACTTGCTCGGTTTCTCGTCGTCATCTTCTGTGAGATCGATCGTGACAATTGTCCTCTTTTTGGTGCTGTTCTTTATTTCTTGAAACTTGCACGGTTTCACGTCTACAATATCTTTGGTCCGATCGATAGATAACATACTTTCCTTCATATTGGCTGGTTTCGCCGTCAGTCCGTAGCTTCCGATCACTTCTCGAATATTATTTTCGAAACTAAGGATTTTAACATTCTTTGATTGCGACATTTTACGCTAGATTGGTAATAAACTTGAATCACAAAGCTGTCTTCAAGAGAAAATGAAATTCGAATGATATAATTCAAACACTTCCTCTCTATTTATATCGATATAGGTATGTAAAGGTAATTAGTGCATAGTATTTAGACTTCTTCCTAGAGGTTAGTTTAGGTACGGATTAAGATAACACGTCATTCTAATGACGTGGTATGAATTTCTACCAAGAGGTTAGGGTCTTGGGAGATAGAATGAAAAAGAAGAAATTAAACAATAAAACTTAAAAAAGATTTCAGTTTATTGATTTGAGAATTTTATTTATATACATATATATTTACAAACAATAGTGTACAGAGTGTGATATCATAATACTAATCCTTGGAGATTCGTTCGCTTTGTGGGCAATGGTACCAAACCGTATGCTCGAATTCTGCATACTCCTCTGTGAATTCAATCTCACAAATTTGGCAAAATAATCGTCCGATTCTGCTCTTTCCTTCTGCCCTTGTGCTATACCCCGTTTTGATAAACTTGCTCGGTTTCTCGTCGTCATCTTCTGTGAGATCGATCGTGACAATTGTCCTCTTTTTGGTGCTGTTCTTTATTTCTTGAAACTTGCACGGTTTCACGTCTACAATATCTTTGGTCCGATCGATAGTTAACATACTTTCCTTCATATTGGCTGGTTTCGCCGTCAGTCCGTAGCTTCCGATCACTTCTCGAATATTATTTTCGAAACTAAGGATTTTAACATTCTTTGATTGCGACATTTTACGCTAGATTGGTAATAAACTTGAATCACAAAGCTGTCTTCAAGAGAAAATGAAATTCGAATGATATAATTCAAACACTTCCTTCTCTATTTATATCGATATAGGTATGTAAAGGTAATTAGTGCATAGTATTTAGACTTCTTCCTAGAGGTTAGTTTAGGTACGGATTAAGATAACACGTCATTCTAATGACGTGGTATGAATTTCTACCAAGAGGTTAGGGTCTTGGGAGATAGAATGAAAAAGAAGAAATTAAACAATAAAACTAAAAAAGATTTCAGTTTATTGATTTGAGAATTTTATTTATATACATATATATTTACAAACAATAGTGTACAGAGTGTGATATCATAATACTAATCCTTGGAGATTCGTTCGCTTTGTGGGCAATGGTACCAAACCATATGCTCGAATTCTGCATACTGCTCTGTGAATTCAATCTTACAAATTTGGCAAAATAATCGTCCGATTCTGCTCTTTCCTTCTGCCCTTGTGCTATACCCCGTTTTGATAAACTTGCTCGGTTTCTCGTCGTCATCTTCTGTGAGATCGATCGTGACAATTGTCCTCTTTTTGGTGCTGTTCTTTATTTCTTGAAACTTGCACGGTTTCACGTCTACAATATCTTTGGTCCGATCGATAGATAACATACTTTCCTTCATATTGGCTGGTTTCGCCGTCAGTCCGTAGCTTCCGATCACTTCTCGAATATTATTTTCGAAACTAAGGATTTTAACATTCTTTGATTGCGACATTTTACGCTAGATTGGTAATAAACTTGAATCACAAAGCTGTCTTCAAGAGAAAATGAAATTCGAATGATATAATTCAAACACTTCCTCTCTATTTATATCGATATAGGTATGTAAAGGTAATTAGTGCATAGTATTTAGACTTCTTCCTAGAGGTTAGTTTAGGTACGGATTAAGATAACACGTCATTGTAATGACGTGGTATGAATTTCTACCAAGAGGTTAGGGTCTTGGGAGATAGAATGAAAAAGAAGAAATTAAACAATAAAAATAAAAAAAGATTTCAGTTTATTGATTTGAGAATTTTATTTATATACATATATATTTACAAACAATAGTGTACAGAGTGTGATATCATAATACTAATCCTTGGAGATTCGTTCGCTTTGTGGGCAATGGTACCAAACCGTATGCTCGAATTCTGCATACTCCTCTGTGAATTCAATCTCACAAATTTGGCAAAATAATCGTCCGATTCTGCTCTTTCCTTCTGCCCTTGTGCTATACCCCGTTTTGATAAACTTGCTCGGTTTCTCGTCGTCATCTTCTGTGAGATCGATCGTGACAATTGTCCTCTTTTTGGTGCTGTTCTTTATTTCTTGAAACTTGCACGGTTTCACGTCTACAATATCTTTGGTCCGATCGATAGTTAACATACTTTCCTTCATATTGGCTGGTTTCGCCGTCAGTCCGTAGCTTCCGATCACTTCTCGAATATTATTTTCGAAACTAAGGATTTTAACATTCTTTGATTGCGACATTTTACGCTAGATTGGTAATAAACTTGAATCACAAAGCTGTCTTCAAGAGAAAATGAAATTCGAATGATATAATTCAAACACTTCCTCTCTATTTATATCGATATAGGTATGTAAAGGTAATTAGTGCATAGTATTTAGACTTCTTCCTAGAGGTTAGTTTAGGTACGGATTAAGATAACACGTCATTGTAATGACGTGGTATGAATTTCTACCAAGAGGTTAGGGTCTTGGGAGATAGAATGAAAAAGAAGAAATTAAACAATAAAACTTAAAAAAGATTTCAGTTTATTGATTTGAGAATTTTATTTATATACATATATATTTACAAACAATAGTGTACAGAGTGTGATATCATAATACTAATCCTTGGAGATTCGTTCGCTTTGTGGGCAATGGTACCAAACCGTATGCTCGAATTCTGCATACTGCTCTGTGAATTCAATCTCACAAATTTGGCAAAATAATCGTCCGATTCTGCTCTTTCCTTCTGCCCTTGTGCTATACCCCGTTTTGATAAACTTGCTCGGTTTCTCGTCGTCATCTTCTGTGAGATCGATCGTGACAATTGTCCTCTTTTTGGTGCTGTTCTTTATTTCTTGAAACTTGCACGGTTTCACGTCTACAATATCTTTGGTCCGATCGATAGATAACATACTTTCCTTCATATTGGCTGGTTTCGCCGTCAGTCCGTAGCTTCCGATCACTTCTCGAATATTATTTTCGAAACTAAGGATTTTAACATTCTTTGATTGCGACATTTTACGCTAGATTGGTAATAAACTTGAATCACAAAGCTGTCTTCAAGAGAAAATGAAATTCGAATGATATAATTCAAACACTTCCTCTCTATTTATATCGATATAGGTATGTAAAGGTAATTAGTGCATAGTATTTAGACTTCTTCCTAGAGGTTAGTTTAGGTACGGATTAAGATAACACGTCATTGTAATGACGTGGTATGAATTTCTACCAAGAGGTTAGGGTCTTGGGAGATAGAATGAAAAAGAAGAAATTAAACAATAAAACTTAAAAAAGATTTCAGTTTATTGATTTGAGAATTTTATTTATATACATATATATTTACAAACAATAGTGTACAGAGTGTGATATTATAATATTAATCCTTAGAGATTCGTTCGCTTTGTGGGCAATGGTGCCAAACCATATGCTCGAATTCTGCATACTCCTCTGTGAATTCAATCTTACAAATTTGGCAAAATAATCGTCCGATTCTGCTCTTTCCTTCTGCCCTTGTGCTATACCCTGTTTTGATAAACTTGCTCGGTTTCTCGTCGTCATCTTCTGTGAGATCGATCGTGACAATTGTCCTCTTTTTGGTGCTGTTCTTTATTTATTGAAACTTGCACGGTTTCACGTCTACAATATCTTTGGTCCGATCGATAGATAACATACTTTCCTTCATATTGGCTGGTTTCGCCGTCAGTCCGTAGCTTCCGATCACTTCTCGAATATTATTTTCGAAACTAAGGATTTTAACATTCTTTGATTGCGACATTTTACGCTAGATTGGTAATAAACTTGAATCACAAAGCTGTCTTCAAGAGAAAATGAAATTCGAATGATATAATTCAAACACTTCCTTTCTATTTATATCGATATAGGTATGTAAAGGTAATTAGTGCATAGTATTTAGACTTCTTCCTAGAGGTTAGTTTAGGTACGGATTAAGATAACACGTCATTCTTATGACGTGGTATGAATTTCTACCAAGAGGTTAGGGTCTTGGGAGATAGAATGAAAAAGAAGAAATTAAACAACAAAACTTAAAAAGGATTTCAGTTTATTGATTTGAGAATTTTATTTATATACATATATATTTACAAACAATAGTGTACAGAGTGTGATATCATAATACTAATCCTTGGAGATTCGTTCGCTTTGTGGGCAATGGTACCAAACCGTATGCTCGAATTCTGCATACTGCTCTGTGAATTCAATCTCACAAATTTGGCAAAATAATCGTCCGATTCTGCTCTTTCCTTCTGCCCTTGTGCTATACCCTGTTTTGATAAACTTGCTCGGTTTCTCGTCGTCATCTTCTGTGAGATCGATCGTGACAATTGTCCTCTTTTTGGTGCTGTTCTTTATTTCTTGAAACTTGCACGGTTTCACGTCTACAATATCTTTGGTCCGATCGATAGATAACATACTTTCCTTCATATTGGCTGGTTTCGCCGTCAGTCCGTAGCTTCCGATCACTTCTCGAATATTATTTTCGAAACTAAGGATTTTAACATTCTTTGATTGCGACATTTTACGCTAGATTGGTAATAAACTTGAATCACAAAGCTGTCTTCAAGAGAAAATGAAATTCGAATGATATAATTCAAACACTTCCTTTCTATTTATATCGATAGAAGAATTAATACTTCATTCTTCTGAAACAAAACAAACCCCATTTCAATTTCAAGAACTTTTCTCTCAATCGCAAATAAACACTGAAAATGTTTGGAATGAATTATGCGACCAGCCTCAATTTTCGAGGGAATTAATTAAAGTTCCTGATGGAATTGGAATTTTTAAATTTGTCGTGAATGTTGATTTCGACGGATGCGCCGAGTCAAATGTTCTCATTTCAGATTCATCTTTTGTATATCAATCACGAAATTGTTTTCGTAACTGAGAGAAACTGAAAATGAATATTCAAATTTATGAAACCCTTTGTTTTTTGAAACGCACCATGTAATTTGGTGCGATATTCTCGCAACATTCTCGCGGCCGTTACTACCAAGAATGCCTTCTATCAGACGGAATTTTGGGAATCCCTATGCTGAGCAGTTACTTTCGATTGTTTCGATCTTTTCTCAATTATTCAAGAACCCTCTCTCAGTTGAGTTCTCGTTTAACCACTAGACCGGTCAGTTCTACTTTACCTGTAGGTTTATTTTTCGCCAGTGAATACATCACTCTAAACTCTAAAAGTTCCTCGTCGATTAACATAATCTCTCTCATATACATTTTCTCTAGTTGGGTCAGTTAGTTACCCTAGTTTATTGTGAATTTGAGTTATTCAGCTGCAATTCTCCCCATTAAAACAACAAAGTTGTGATTTGTGAATCTGTGAAGCAATTGCATATGGACAAGCCACAATTTGTTAGTGAAAAGCTCATCCGAAGTACCTGCACCTTGTTCTGAGAAATCTACCCTCGACAATTGAAGCAAAGCTGTGGTGAACTTCCAATTAGAAAAATAAAGTCAGATCTCTTTATTATTTAGTATTACCAGAAGTGCCCAAGATTGAGCAAAGAAGTTCAGATCCTTGGATTTTGTAGACATTTAAAAACTCTTCTCTGTTAATATAAACTCTCAAGTGCCGAACATTGTTTATTCTTCTTCTCTGTGAATATACAGGGTCTTTCACGAGGAACCTCACCCATATTTATACGGGAAACTACTAAACGTATTTTCATGAAATTCAGCACTTATAAGTATTTCACGATGCTAATGAAATCTAAAATACTTCCAAGGCATGAGCACCTTCGGTTTTTCCAGATATGACGTCAACTTCCGTTTTTCAAATTAGAATACCATTTTTTTATTGCAGAAATAGATTCCTTAGAAAATTTCAAGTTATTTTGATGTAACATTTTTCAGTTTTGGTTGGAAAATTCTCTCTGGGCAGGAAAATTCGAAAAAAAATCGAAAATAGAGCTCCGCTGAAACAAGAATAACTTCGAGGTTTTTGGATGGAAAATTTTCATTTTGGGATTTTTCAAGATGTAAGATTGATGTAAAAATCGAAATCGCGATTCATGATACAGGGGGTGAAAAAATCGCTTTCAAACTTAGGGATGACAAAATAGTGAAAAATCAATTTTTCAAATTAGAACTCCATTTTTTTATGGCAGATATTGAATCTACGTTAAAAAATAATGTGAGTGTATGCATCACACCCTTGCCCTAAAGTGGATATTTTCTGAGTTATTCACAAAAACTGTTTTTAGTCTTGAATTTTCAGCTATTTCTTTTCCCTTCACGCCAAAAAAGATGAAATTTTCAGGAACTGTTACTTAAACCATGTTTTAGATTTTACTACCCTAATATGCAAGAGAAAAATATTACAGGTTGTTCCTAAATAGGTGGCGAATTTGGATTCGAATTTGTATCGGAAACCTCTTTATTTCAACTAATCGGCCATCGGTTTCTCTCCAGTGATAAATAAATAATTCCTTATGAACCATATGCAGAAACTTACCATCCTTTTTTTAATGGTAGATATCATTAATCACATCTGCCAAATTCCTCTTTATTCAGTAGCATTTCGTGTTTACTATTAATTTGGTGATAATTCGTATTAAGTTATAAAATCGACCACTATGCCTAATTTTACCAATGAAGATTATTTAAATCTCATTCTACTTCATGGAGAATGTAATAAAGTTGTAGATAGAACGATTCGACTGTTCATTGAGAGGTTTCCTGACCGACCCAGACCAACGAGAGATACCATTAACAGAATCATGACAAACTTGAGAAATGTCGGATCTTTCGTTAAGAAAACTATACACAGAGAAAAAAGTGTAGTAGAAGATGAGAACAACGAAATTACAGTTCTTGCATATTTTCGTGCGAATCCTCAAAATTCTCTCTAAGATGCCGAGATTGCTCTGGGATTATCTCAATCGAGTGTTTGGAGAATATTAAAAAAACATAAAATGCACCCATTTAAATTCAATAGGGTACAGCATTTGAAGGAAACTGATTTCGTCAGGAGAACAGAGTTTGGCGAAGCTATGATGATTCGATTTCAAGAGAAATAAAACTTTTTGGACTGTATATAATTTGGACAGATGAATCTAAATTCACAAAGAATGGTTCTTTCAATAAGCATAACAGTCATTATTGGGATGAAGAGAACAACCACCACTTCAGACAATGGAACTTCCAAAAGACCTGGAGTTTCAATGTTTTTTGCGCCATCAAAAATAATGCAATTCTCGATGTTCACATTTATGATGGGACTTTAACTGGTAAGATAGAACACTACACATGTTTGCATTATTTAAAGAATGTTCTCCCTTAGGAGATAGATATTTTGACATATTGACCCCAATAATTGAGCCGCTAGTACAGAACCATAATGTCTTATGGTATCAACAAGATGGTGCGCCTCCACACAATTCACTCAATGTGTCAAATATCCTATACAGGCTATTTGAAGATCGATGGTTGGCGAGCAATGGTCCACATCTTTGGCCACCACGTTCTCCTGATTTAACTCCTTTAGACTATTATGTTTGGGGTAGGATAAAAAATATTGTCTACTCAACTCCCCTGACTGATAAAGAGGACTGCATAAAACGAGTCAGAAATGCGTTCAGGTTTGTTAAGATGTTTAGATTCATAGTTTTGAAACTCAATTTGGTTTTTAAACACTTGTGCAGATCTCTTCCTCCCGATGAAATAAGAAGAGCAACGCACGAATAGTCCAGTAAAGGAAGGGCTGAAATCACTTTTTCTCGGAAAGAGCTGCATTTTTGATATGTTGATTGTTATAATGGGAGAAACATATGGTCAAAAATGCAGGTGTTAAAATTTTCAGGAACATTGAAAAATCCTTGAAAATATAGAGAAAAATGCGGTTTTTCTGATATTTTCGCGAATTAGAAGGTTTAATAAGAAAAAGTTTTAAACAAAAGTTGTAGAGCGGAAAATTCTAGTCCAAATTATGCACTTTATCTTTCTCGAAAGTGAATTTGTATACTGATAAACAGCGTATTTCTTCAGTAGCGCAATACCAACGAATTTTAAATTTGGCGCTCGATGAAATGACTACCTAGAGGCCGAACCTTTGTTGAACCAAAGATCTGGCCAACATTCGCCAGAGTTGGACTCTACTCGTTTTGTTATTGTATTGCTTTTATTACATCGAACCCTATCATATAATGTTGAGTTGGTTGGAAATGGACAGTTTGGGTAAAATGATGTTCGGTTTTCTAATCTGATGTGCTAGCGAAGACGATAGAGATTCTTCAATGGAGGCTAGAAGTTATATGAAAAATAGAAAAGTCAAAATTTGGATAAATTTTAAAAAGCAAATTTTGTAATTTGACGAAATCAAAATTGAAATTTTATTAATTCGAAAACTAAAATAGTTTTCAGCCGCAATTATGAACAAATTCAGATGTAGGTAGGTATGTTTCTGATAGTAAAATAATAGTTATTCTTCGAAAGAAAGAAATTTATTCAGAGTAATGGAAAAAAAGAGTTGAATTAAAAAACTGTAGTGATTATTTGAAGAGCAATAGCATTAATGAATAATAATCAAAGTTTCTGCATCGAATAATATCAGGAAAAACTGTTTTATCATTTTTACTAATAATTCTTCAATTAAATGCATCAATATCATCTCCCTCAGCGTCATCTAGATCCCATTCTTCTTCATCGACATCAGAGTTCATTTATATTCTGTTCATCAGGTCAGACACATTTTCACAAGTTATGCCGTTACACATTTTGCAGAACCTTGTACATTTCAGTCCTGCTTTTTTTGCAACTGTACATTTTCCATTACAGCTGCAGAATACCTTAAACAAATGTGAATAAATAAAAACAAGAATAAGAGTGAATTTCTGAAATTTTTGAAACTAATAAAACTAGGGTGTGAATGAATTTGATCACATTATTCAATACTTCCTGTGGAGCTACTGCTTTGGTCATCATTTCAGGAAGTAGCATTCAATGTGATCTATGACCCCATTGTTCAGGTTTCAACGACGGTCGTCCTAGCCAAACCTGAATTTGATAATAAACTCGTCTGGTGTGTTCAATCAATGCTGACTTTGTTGGAGGAAGCACTACTAGGGGTGATGTTTTCCTGGTTCCTTAAACTGGGGTTGTGAATATTTTATATCTCGGTTCACCGATGCTCAAATTTTCCCCACTTGAGTTGTACAGATATCTCACTATTTTTTCCGCAATATGATAAAGCTCTCTAATACTTTTATCTTCTTGATGAAAAATCTGCACTGATTCCTGAAGATCGGGATTTCTCTGTAGTAAACGTATTATTTTATTCTTTCCTTGAGTGTACATAGCACTAGTAGAATCACATCCAGCAAATGCAAGGGCGAATAAAATAAATGGATTCAATTCACGGTATTGATATGTTGAATACAAAGTATTTCCTTTCGATCCTGGAACAACTTTGTAGAAAAATATATTGCTGTGATCTGGTGTAAGAGATCTACGTCACTGCCAATCACAGCAACCGATTCTGAAATGTTCTCTTTCAGAGAGATTACTGTCATTACTATATCTACGTCGGCATCTTTTTCTGCTACATTTACTTCTATAATATGTTTTCGTAGATAATTGGACAGTATTCTGATAAATGTATATTTATTCCCAATATTTGACAAAAATTTTTTTTTGGGTCATTGTTACTATTTTATTTTCATCAATTTGTACATCAGGGGCAACAACTTTTTCTTTTCGGCGGAATCATTCATACGATTTTATTCCGACGATTTTATTCCGACGATTTCATCCGAATAACCGCTAAATACAATTTTACAATTCTGTCCCAATTTTTTCAATATGAACGATCTATATATTTCTAACACATCTACGAATCTCTTACTTTCGTAAGAAATTGCCTCTTTTTTCCATGATTCATCGTTCTGATAAAGAACGAACATTCTCTGCAACAATGCAGATGAGTCTATAGAAGATGTACCTCCAGGAATACGAATTTTATTCTGGCTATTGCATAAATTCTCAACTTTAAATTTTGATGACAAAGTCATATTCCACAAATTTTTTCAACGATTGCTTCCATTCCTTTGTGTCCTTGAAATGCCATATGACAGTTAATATAGTCGCTACCAATACCACCTGTAGAAAGATACATCAGACAATCTCTTTTCTCAAAAGGATTATGGTATTTTAGCCAGAATACAATTTTTTCTATGTCTTCTTTATCTCTCTTCATACGACTTTCAGATAAATCCACGTGCTGTTCACTATTCGCTGTTCTCAAATCAGCCTATTCCTCCAAACATTCCATGACGTCAAATTCCGATGGCATCCCTAGAAGGTAACGCGCAACAACACTGGATGTGACTCCTCTACCATGCCATAAATTGGTACCGAAAAATCTATTTAGTGTTTGTTCTATACACATATCACTCCAGACACCACTCCAAGCTTTGTATGTCCTAAGAATAGTGAAATATTCTTTTGTGAACCTCTCGAATTCTAATGTATCTATCGTTGTTTCCAAATGCACCATATCCTGTAAGTACCATTGAGCACTTTTGTGCTAACATTTTCATGACACTGCTTAAGTGCAAATCTCAATCTCCAATACGTTCTGCTTCGACAAACTGGAGTAAAATAATCACGATCTTCAAATATTGAAGTGTTTCCTCGAATTTCCGAGTTGAACATACTATCATTGGGCCAATATTACAGTCGCCCAAAGTAGGAGAATTTTCCTTCCATTTTTCGAACATCATTTTCACTTGTTTCTCAATTACATCAGTCGCAGTTGTATTGCTTGTTTTCAAAATATGAATTCCTATAGCAGTGAAAGTTAATATGTGAGCACGTAAAGCTCTGCTGAAAGCCCTTCAGACATTTTCTTCACTGATTGTGCAGCGTATGAAGCAGCCCAAAGATCTTTCAAACCACTCCCATCCATGATAAAGCCAATGGCGCCCATGTATGACATCAATAAATAGAACCCTTCTAATCTTACAGCAATAGTCCTAAATTCAGGATTGTCCGACTGCACAATGATAGAGTTAGCTTTGAAATAAGGATGCTGATCGAATGTTACAAAAGTTGTTCTACTTTTATTTCTCTTCGTTTCTTCAACTGCATAGAACAAAGCTGTGTGTAATGTGGTTAAACTGGATGGTTGTGCATTAATGAATGGGAGACAATTAACATGCGATATCATATATGTAACGTCTAATGATAAAATTTCATGAAAACCCCGCCATGTTGGAATATTTTCTATTTCGAGAGATTTCGCACATAAATACGCAACATATGATTTTGGAACTTCAGGTTGTACTTTTATATGAAGTTTGGACTTATCAACGAACTCTACACTCTTCAATTTATAAGGATTCGTGTAACTGAATGGTATCAATTATATCTTCTTTTGTGAAGCTAAAATAGAAGCAGGTGGCCTTTCCATCAGCCTTTTGGAACCTCCTTCATATTCAACATCATATTCTGGTGTAATGACTTTAATACCCCCCAAACAGTGAAATGTTTTATGACTATCCGACGTACTTACATTGTGATCTGTGTTATCAAAAACGAATTGAATGAAAGAGTTTGGATGCGTTAATTTTGCAGATTGCCTAATAACGGAAGCTTCATATAATTGAATATTGTGGTATGAAGCCGATACTCCTAATTTACGCATCATGTCAATTATCAAACAAGAACCTGTTTTTCTGTAGACATAAGTTCTTACAGCCTACTGAAATTTGGAAATGAATATTCTCGAACGAACAATGGAAATTATGGAATGTGCTATTGTATCACTTTTCACATCTTTCCTTGCACTACATTTTGAATTTAGTAAATGGAATAGGGGAGTTTTCAAACTTTTCGGAATTTCAGATCTAGTGCTATCCAAGAATTTACTTGAAAGGGGATAAATTTCATAGTTATAATCTCGTTTTTTTTATATCAGCTACAACGCTTTGACTCGCTATCCGTAAAATTAAATTTTTTTTTATAAATACGGAGAGATTCGGGATTAAAAGTCAATCTTTACTAAGTTCCATTATATTGGGAGATTTGTAAAAGAAAACCGGTTGCTTCCCACGATGTTGTTCGATGATAATGACATTACTATATTTCTCTTTAAATTTTTTTATGAAAGTATTATTGTTGAGAAAGTTTTCCCCCCATAACTAACTATATAATAAACTGTTCTTGTAAGTATTCAAAATTTCGTCAACGAGTTATTTGAGAAAATGAAATTTTGGTGGGGCAATTATTCATTTCAATGCGTCACTGAAATATCGACTTCAAACTAATGAGTTTAAACCCAATGATTACATGTTATTGATATCCCAAGCGAGCTGTTATTCATTCTAATAGACCAAGAATTTCAAATCACACTCTCCAGACAACTTGTGCTGAATCCTACCCTGTTCTAGAACTTCAGATGTCTAGGACCGCTCGCTCGGTTTTGCACTAGGCGCCAAATTTCGAATTCACTGTTATCACCGCATTAGAGAAATACCTTAACAATCAATATTCAAAATCACTTTTGAGAACGCTAAAGTACATAATTTGGACTAGAATTTTCCGCTCTACAACTTTTCTTTAAAACTTTTTCTTACTAAATCTTCTAATTCGCGAAAATATCAGAAAAACCGTATTTTTCTCTATATTTTCAAGAATTTTTCAATGTTCCTGAAAATTTTAACACCTGCATTTTTGACTATATGTTTTTCTCGTTATAAAAATCAACATATCAAAAATGCAGCTCTTTAGAAAAAGTGATATCAGCCCTTCCTTTACTGGACTAGAAGCATTCCTGAGACGTATAAATAAATGTCTAGAAATTACAAAACTTTGAGCATCTTCTCTAGTTATAACTGCGAGAGTTTGCCATGGTCTCCTAATAGTAACTTGAAGTCGGTTTCAAGAAGGGGTGAAAAATCTACAGCATGGTTCAAATAACAGTTCCTGAAAATTTCATCTTTTTGGCGTGAAGGGAAAAGAAATAGCTGAAAATTCAGGACGAAAAACAGTTTTTTGTGAATAACTCAGAAAAAATGGGGTTCTGATTTGAAAAAATTGATTTTTCACGATTTTGTCATCCCTAACTTTCAAAGCG
This sequence comes from Micraspis discolor, assembly GCA_030674115.1. Lineage (NCBI taxonomy): Eukaryota > Metazoa > Arthropoda > Insecta > Coleoptera > Coccinellidae > Micraspis > Micraspis discolor. Next base: position 19,172 of record JARTUT010002290.1, read on the forward strand.
ATTTTTTCACCCCCTGTATCATGAATCGCGATTTCGACAGTGACCTCACGTCAGTGCTTTCTAAATTTTTTCTATGATTGAGTGGGCGACAAAAATGATCTCAACATTTTTCAGTGGTATCAAATTAAATAGAATAAAATTATATTATAAGGATACTGTCTTCAAATGAAATTTACGACCTTCGTTTCGTACGAAGCCAGTTAGCTTCTAATTTATGTCACAATACAGAGGCTATAAATTTATTAGACGTTCAAAGCAGATTTGTTTTTCTCTATCATCACAGTAATAAACTGTCTTTTTTCTGTATTCCAGATTTATTTAATTGATTTTCATTGGGAGCATGCAAAGCGTAACTTCAATTCATCTAGTTTCCAGAATTATTTATTGGCCTGACGTCTTATGGAAGAATTTGGATACATGATTTTTTACAAATTGTTCAAAAAAGATTTCAATTTTATTTGATAAGTTAACCTAACCAAATTTACATGAATTGGGTCGCCAATTACATATCGCTCTTCGCTAATTGGTCTCATTCAGTATATAAAAGAAGCGGAAAGGGGTTCGTGGCGTCCGCCATTTGGTGGAGTTTTAGTTACGATGGAACAGTAGAACTTTACTAGACGCGGACAACTCAACTCGCTACGTTTCAGCTGCCTCCTTTTACCCTAGGTACGATACTGGCCGAGAATACGCGCATGCTGGAATACCAGACAGTGTAAACTGACTTCTGCCGCACTCTATATTTAGAAGATCATTAACATATACAGGGTGAGTCTTTGACCAATAGGTTAATTTTAACCATAGATTGATTCTTGACGTAGAAAGAAACATTTTCTTTCTATAAAATTTTTCCAAATTTTACCCGTTCAAAAGTGTTGAAATTTCATAAAAAAATGCATTTTCTCCTGTAATATTCAAACAACAATATCAATTGAAATGATCTTTTGTAGAAGGATTTTGATAACAGTCATGCTTATTTTGGCATCAATAGATTTATTCCATTTCTTGTGGGTTTCTCACTACTACTGTACAGATTGGTTAAATTGCAGGACAAACAAGTATCTCTTGAACTAAAGGTCCGTCTTGTACTTCCTGGAACCATTAGTCTTTTTTTACAGATAAAATTATTCGTCATCTCTTTTCCTAAATTGCACCATTTTTGAGATATTTGAAGTTGAAAGGAGTTAAATCAATATAATTTTGTCCAAATTTTCTGATTTTCCCAAATCCAACCCTGTGCTGAAATGTGCTGAAATGATTCAATGTTGCCATATTTTATGTCTTTATTAAATATTTCCACAAAAGGTTGGGGAAATCTCTCCAGTCTATGGTTCCACCACTAAACACTATAGATGAAATTAACCACTGAACAATTTTGTCTTACATTCACTACAAAATCTAAATTGCCATTTGCTGTATTCATTATTAATGATGTCTAGCACCTTGTTTAATATTTAATCCAGAGTAATATTCCATAATAAATAGAGAAAAAGATTCCCATCACTCGCATAGGTACTTCGGTATATTTTCATGATGACCGTTGAAATAGGTAATGTATTTTCTGTAAGGATCTGTTGAATTGAAGACTGGTCTTAATGAAGAGCTGGTTCTTTACAACTTCAGACTTTCAGGGTTCATCAAATTATATCTATTCTAACATAGGAATGCTTCAAATTAAGCTCATATGAGTTTTAAAAACTTCGAACCCAGTCTCCTAGATTTGTTTTGTACCTTTATAGAAGTTTTTTCACATCTTTATTTCATACACCGATTCAACCTGGTTCACAAACTTAGGAATTAATAGAATATAATCTGATGAAACATGAGTGAGTGAATCATTTCTCAGAGGGGAAATATTAATTTTAAACAATTCAGATTCAATAGTGGATTCTGTGGAAGGTAATTTTCATTCTAAGTAAACTGGACTACAGAGGGGTATTTGCCCAATGTGAAAACTTGAAATGCTTATAATTTTTGAAGCAGCTGAATATTGAAAAACGGCATGGGAAAAATGTATTTCTATTGATCTGAAGAACCTATGGTTAAAATTAAAGCAGTGGTCAAATACTCAACCTGTATTACAAATGAAAGAGGACCCAGAACACTTTCCTTGCGCACTGCACTCCTATTTTCTACGCTTTCAAAAATGAAAGTTTTACCATTAACAATAACTTTTTTTTGTTTCCGGCCTTCGATATAATTTTTTTATCAAATTGAGTAGATTATCTCTTATATTATACCACATAAATTAAGTTCAGATAACAATCTAGCATGATTCGCATTGTCAAAGGTCTTGGATAAATTCAAAAACGTGCCAACCGGAATTTTGCTTTTATCCAAAGCTTCCACCTTTCCATATAAAAGCTCGAATATTGCTGTGGTTGTGTTTTTCCAATCCAGGTTGCCATGCTGTGCTGAATATATTGTGTTTCCTGAAACACTTGATCAGACGATTTGCCAGAATCTTCTCAAAAATCTTCATCGAGATAAAAACGTAATCATGGAAAATGGAAAAGACACCGAACGAAACAGTGGCAAAATCAAATAGGCCATATTTCACCGAAACTATCGAATTTTTTCTCATATTTCATAGTATTAAATTCACCTTTCAAGAAACAAGGATTTGCACTCTGACCGCTCACGATGTTATCATAGAGATAAAAATAAAACTCCATTTCCCTTCTCTAGAAGAGCAATCAGTCACGATGTAAGCTCTGATTGAATTTATAGAAGTTTCTTGACCCTCAATTTTCTTTTTTCAAGGGAGGAAAAGAAACCCGTAGGCATCGATCCAAATCGAGTTATTTTCTTACTATTGTTGGAAAACTTGATTAGGAATTTCTTTTTTTTTCTATACATATAAGATTTATACACCGAATGAATTAAATCATATTTGAAATGAACGATGTCTCAATATGACATGTTCAGGACTTTATAAAGTAATAGTTCACTAATTACTATCAATCGTTTAGATAATCAGAAATAAGGTTTTTGGGTTGATGCGTTTGTTATGTTGACAGTTTATCGGATTCTTTTGTTGTCAAGTACCATTAATTATTAATTCACTGAATAGGGTAAATATTATACAATGATATCAAAATTTTCGTAGGTAGATACGGCGAACTGTCCGATAGTTACAATCTTGACTGTATGTTTTTGGACGTTGCATTGCAATCTTTATTAATATATACAGAAACTACTGAAGACGAAAAACAGTTTTTTGTGAATAACTCATAAAATATCCACTTTAGGGCAAGGGTGTGATGCATACACTCACATTATTTTTTAACGTAGATTCAATATCTGCCATAAAAAATGGGGTTCTAATTTGAAAAAATTGATTTTTCACGATTTTGTCATCCCTAAGTTTGAAAGCGATTTTTTCACCCCTGTATCATGAATCGCGATTTCGATTTTTAAAGTGGATACATCAATCTTACATCTTGAAAAATCCCAAAAATGAAAATTTTCCATCCTAAAACCTCGAAGTTATTCTTGTTTCAACGGAGCTCTTTTTTCGATTTTCCAACCAAAACTGAAAAATGTTACATCAAAATAACTTGAAATTTTCTAAGGAATCTATTTCTGCAATAAAAAAATGGTGTTCTAATTTGAAAAACGCAAGTTGACGTCATTTCCGGAAAAACCGGCGGTGCTCATGCCTTGAAAATTTTTAGATTTCATCAGCATCGTGAAATACTTATTGAAGTGTATTGATAATCATCAATAAAACACGCATGTCTTCATTTAACGAATACCTTTATTAGACTACCTGATTATGGTACACATGAATTGACATGAACGATACATATGTTATCCACAATATTCCCCACTTATAAGTGCTGAATTTCATGAAAATACGTTCAGTAGTTTCCCGTATAAATATGGGTGAGGTTCCTAGTGAAAGACCCTGTATACATTTTTTATAGTATTTGTCTATATATTCTAAAGTGTTTGTTAACTCTAAAGTGTTCTAACGTGTTTTATACGGGGCATGTTTCTTAAGTAAGTACCGTTTTGGAATTAAAGAAAGACGTGTAAAGATATCGCAATAATTTTATTTTTACATGAAAGCCTGTATCTTAATCTACTGTTCAACATAATTTCCGTGAATATTAACTTGTCATTACGTAGCACCAGTTTTTGGATACCCTCCTCATAAAATTCTGCCGCCTGACTTGTTAACCACTGTGTCACAAATGTTTTAACTTCGCCTTGCAGATGCTGACCGCCCAGTTGTTTCTTCAAGTGCAGGAACAAATGGTAGTCGCTGGGTGCCAGGTCAGGGCTTTTCGTCCACTTTCTGCACAAAATTTTCATTAACGACCAAAGGTCGCCCACTGCGTTCTTCATCATGCACATTTGTGCGACCATCTTTAAATGCTCGCACCCATTTCCTTACCATTCCATCACTCATAATATTTTGTCCGTAAACTACACAGATCTCACGATGAATATCGATCGGTTTTACGCCTTTAGCACTAAAAAATCATATAACAGTCCGTACTTCACAATCAGCGGGACTCACGATTGTCGGAGGCATCTTAAACACTCAGTAAACAACGTATACAATGAAGAATCGGACTGTGATGGCGTCAGTGCGTAGACAAGAGATGTAGGTAACCAGCGCGCATGCGCGGAACGCCGACCGCAGCGCTACGGCGGCGGAATGGCAAAACGGTACTTACTTAAAAAACATGCCTCGTATTATTACCTGTTACTTGTATATCTTTGACATACCCTGTAAAATCTTGAGGGAACTAAAATAAAATAAATATTAATATGCTTCCAACAAGGGGTGAGTTTTCTCACTGGTACTGGCACACTCGGTCACTCGATACAAGAATAAAATGAAAGATTATGAATTACCAACTTATTTCAACGGCGAACTATAAGATATTCTAATTCAACGGCTTACTTCTTTCATTTTCTCATGGGGAAGAATACAATGAAGGGAAACCTTCTGGAAATTATTCAGCGTGTAGAATTTGGTTGCCAAAATCGAATTTATTGGAATTCAAGCATTGTTTAATGATGTTGTATGCTTCAAAAAAACATTTTCAACAATACCTTTCATTTCAAAGCGAAAAATAATTAACAGACAATTCACATCTATCGTGACCCAAATTCTTCTCAATCATTTCATTAAAGGTTGGTTTAATACTCACCAGGATGAAAACGGGAGTGAATCCTCCTGAAAAAAAAAATTGCTTCGCTTTATGAAATGATCAAAGTTGTTAAAAAAAATTATAAAGCACTGACGTGAGGTCAGATTGCTTTGGCGCTCTTGTTGAGCTACTTGCGAGTAAATATTCAAACCATAACAAATCTATAAGCACTCTGATCAGTCTTTTCCCGTATTATGGGACAATGTGATGCAAATATGAACGCCTAATTAATGAACAAACCTATATCTCAAATTGATAATAACTATAGTATACTATAATTCCCTTTTCCTAAAAACTTATGTCAGGGCTTTTCTGAATTTTGACAACGTATATTATTTCAGCCACCGAGATTGAATTCTATCTCTATGATTTCCCGTAATGAAAAATTTTGATTAATATGAGGCCAACTGACATTGATTATTGAGCCTGGCATTTGTCAATCGAATATCGATCTGTGATGGCCATCGTTCAAAGAAAATCATCGTGACATATGTCATTTCTCTTTTCTCTTGAGTAAATTAAAAAAATGATCATATCTTTAGATGGAAAAGAGCTATGACAATGAAATTTGAGGATAAGTAAGATATCGATCATCTCAATATATTCACAAATTTTTATTGAAAGCCTCCCTCAACATTATTTCAAGTATCAGTTTGATCGGATGGATATTCTAGTAGTTATTGAGGAAACAAAATTTCAGATGCTCATAACTACTGAACTTTCCGACGGATTTGGCCCAGTAACGAGCTTGACCGAGATATTTGGACAATTAACCTATTCTGAAAATATGAAAACTCTAGCTCATCTCGTTTGGATGCTAGAGAGGATACGGCCGGACAGACTCAACTTTCGCCGCGAATTCTTCATCAGGGAGTCGAACCCAATCGATTGAGACCATTTTCGGCTCGATATTCCAAAATTACAGACATTCGGGCAAAATGATAGGCACTCTGTTAGGGTGAACAAAAGGGTTGAAAGATTGTTAAAATTTCTTGAAACGAGCGTAACGCCGTTTCCTAAAATGAATTCGTCAAGGGCAATGGAATTCGACGCAAAAAAACAATTATAAAAACAATCTAATAATTCCGAATCCCATAATCCATTATCCATCCGGTTCTTCATAACTTCCACGTGACAGGAATGCTCTCACATAGTCTTCAAGCCCAGATTCCGTAAATAGGCAGGTAGGAATCCCATAAATTGTTTATCTTCGACAAGAGTCGGATAAGGGCCACAAAGCTCCTTCCCAAATATGGAAATATAGGGATTCCTCCAAAGTATTCACAAGGATATTTACGCTGGGGTCGAGTGCCTTTATGGGCATTGTCGAAATGGGGGAACCATTATCGAGTGAAAGGTTACTAGCTTTTGTACAGGTGCCGAATGGAAGCTGAAAATACGATCCAAAAATTCTTATTCATCCAAGCAGAGATATTTCCATTTTTTATGAAGAAATGAAGGAATAAAAGTGGTGTTTGAATTCTGTATGGGATGGATTTCGCAAAACATATTCTGTTAAATGGAATTTCACTGCTGAAATACTAACCAAGAGCAAGAATATAAAATTGAACGCATAAACTCGAATTCCAGCGGGATAACTGTATTTAAAGCTATAATCTTAAAAATTCTGAAAATCACTATGCGTGCGTTTATTTTTTGAGTTTTATGATGAAGCATTCTACACGCAAATTTATTCGTTGGTTTTTCGTTTTATCGACGAGACCATTGAATGAATCTATATATATATATATATATATATATATATTATTTATCTGCGGTACAAGTGGGCGCAACCAATGTTAAATCTCCGGTTCAAGTGGCATCCACGGTAAAACAGCATCCGATGTACGGATGCCACTTTACCAAGTCCAAAGATCATCACTAACCGGCATGACTCATCGCCCTCTTTCGTTTGCGCCTACTTTCAGCTGGACGAATTTTTGACCTATTTTTGGGAAATGTTTATTGGAGGTGATTTTCGAACTTCACTGTTCTTCCTCGTGGTGGCGCTCTGGTCGATTTCGTGTATATCGAAAGTATACCCGACTTGTCCAAATAACGACCATCTTAGCATCCGGTGGGTCTGGCAACGTCGCAACTCTGCAGGTGTTCATGAAATAGAATGAAATTTTTACGATCTCGCGTGACCTTGGTGCTCGACTGCGTTTCAAGGTGAGAATAGACTAGCAAGAAAAATCGCGCGATTTACTGTCGGACACCACACTTGCAAATTTAAACACCGCTGACAGTCAGCTTCCCGACAGCTCTAGAAGTACTTGCGCGAGACTTCCGCTTGCAAGTCTATACACCTGCACCCGCAATTTCTTGATAACTCGCACTTCTTCCAAACCATTTCGACTTTTGCCAGACAGTCAGTGCGAGTAAAATGGCGGAGAAGAAAGTCTGGTCGGTGAATGATACCAAAACATTAATCGAATTGTTTGAAGAAAATTCGGTTCTTTGGGACACGCGATCCCAAACTTACAAAAATCGAAACATTAAACAAGAGGCGCTGGAAAGAATAGCCAACAAATTAGGTGCAAATGTAAATGAAATTTCTCGAAAACTACACAATTTGCGCAGTCAATTTATGCAAGAAATAAAAAAAATTAAAATCAAGAAGAGTGGTAGTGGTACCGATGAAGTTTACACGTCCTCGTGGCCATATTTTTCAGCATTAAAGTTTCTTCAGCGTTCAGTGGATAACTCAGAAACAACAGACAACTTGGTAAGTAGTAGTTTATTGTAATTAAATAATATTTAGCAAAAGTATTATATATGTTTATATTGCCAAGGAACTTCCCACTAGTAGACATAAAGTACTCTCTAAACTCATCACGTATAAGTTTAGCCTCTGTAGAATAATTATGACACAATCCTCGCTGAAGTGGTAGCAGATTGTTAGTGGGTATCCCTTCTTGTCGCCATGTTCCGTCCAGAACTTCATGTGTGTTTTCGTTTTCTTCGTCGAAAGTGCCTGGTGGAGCATACCGTCTCCTAGCGTCCTTACGTTTCATTAGAAAATTATGCAATGCGCATACTGCCAAAACAATTTTCCGTACGGTCTCGGGCTGCACTAAAAGAGGTTTCCGTAAAACTCTGAAAACGTTACAAATAATTCCAAACACATTCTCTACGATTCGTCTCGCTCTAGATAAACGATAATTAAACACGCGATTGGCAACGGGCTGATCTTTATACGGATACGGTTATGGTAGTATTAATTTTAAGCTAAGTTTTTATAATGAGTGAAGTTATTAATTGTCCACTGAGAATTTAAATTTCTACTTTGCCAGAGCAAGGGTAAATATACGAACTCAAGCCCCTGCTACGAAATACTAACTTCACTTTCAAGTGGTGCACATTTATCCAAAAACGAGGCTCTGCCGTGAACAAACCCAAGAGCTCATGAAGGAGTATAAGTAATAAGACTCCAGGCTACCCAAGGCCTGACAAGAGGCTCATCGTCGCAGACCTTCTGTGCCATGGATAAACCAAATGTCACGCCTGTAGCCAATGTGCAGGTAGGGTTTCATGGCAACCGCGTAATCTGGCTACTATGACGTAAGGCGATTGTCTTTTTCGATCCGCATACTGCCAAAGCAATTTTAAACGTTCCGCTGCAAATAATTCCAAACATTACGGTTTTTACTTGTGGTGGGGTACGGAAGAGTGGGAAAACTCTGAAAACGGTGTGCAATGCGCATACTGGGTCTCAGGAAGCTGCACTAAAAAGAGGTTTCCGTAAAACTCTGAAAACGTTACAAATAATTCAAACACATTCTCTACGATTCGTCTCGCTCTAGATAAACGATAATTAACACGCGATTGGCAACGGGCTGATCTTTATACGGATACGGTTTTAGCAGGTAGGGTTTCATGGCAAAAGCATCATCTGCCACTATGACGTAAGGCGATTGTCTTTCTCGTCCAGATAGTGGCGAAGGTGCTGGGATACCCAGTGCACTTTTCATAAGAGCGGAACTTAGAGAACAATTATTGAAAACACCACCATCTGATACTCGTCCATTACAACCGACGTCGATATAAGTAGACGTATAACGAGCATCAACTAAGGCCATAAAGTACAATACTGTGCGTACTTTTATAAATTAAAATGAAGCTTCCACTTTGGTTTGCGATTACTGCATAACAACATGTTTGTTTGCCGTCTAGGGCTCCAATGCAGTGTGGGAAGTTCACAGTTCTCAAACTCTAGTGCATGCCGAGCATCAACTAAGGCCATAAGTACAATACTGTGCGTACTTTTATAATTAAAATAGAAGCTTCCACTTTGGTTTGGTGCCTGCATAACAACATGTTTGCCGTCTAGGGCTCCAATGCAAAGTTCCACCGGTTCTCAAACTCTCGTGCATTACATCCATTCATCAGTAGTCTTAGGAACCTAAAATAAAACAGATATTAAAATAGGTATTGGATAGCGTGCGGAATGTCTAAAATTATAGTTTTGTTTCAGAACGCACAACAGTCTGAAATATACGAGGAGGAAGCTGAGTTGGGTCGTCAAGCACACATCAATGAACCACAAAAGAAACGTACTAAGAGTTCGGCTAATACATCAGCAGACGATGTACAAAAAGCCCTTAATATCTTGAATGCTCCACTTGACGACGATCAAATTTATGCAGATTATATTGCGAGCGAAATGAGACAAATTAAAAATCCAGCCAACAAACGAAAACTAAAGCGAATAATAAATGATGCTTTAATGCGTATAGTTGATGAAGATGCAACCGAAAGGAACCTTTCTCTCTTTCCAGTACTTGTACCCTTACCATCCCCGCGTACTCAAATACCTCCACTCCCTACCATCCCCCATACTCAAATACTTCCACCCCGCTACCTTCTCACGCGTACCAAAGTACTTCAACCTATGCTCAGATGCATTCTCCATATACCTACAATTATCAAGCTTTATCAGAATGTGTACATACAACAGATTCGCAAGATCAATAACCATCTTTAAACAACGATTAAATGCCAGAATTAAGCGTTTTTATCGGATTTTACTGAGTTTTCATTTTGTAAAGAATATATGTTAAGTTTGTAATATTTCGTATAGAATAAACCTTACCTTTAAATACTCCACTTCAAGTCTTTGATACAGTACCAAACACACTTCACCAACAAATCCACCAATTGTGCAAGCTGGGATTCTGAACAGATACATAAGAGAACGATATGAGTCACCTGCAACGGTGGGATCATTAGAACAATTAATTCTTAGGGCCCATTTCATAAGTTTTATTTAATGTCAAATTAGTTAATGTTGGAATTAACATGAAGGATTAAATAAATTATTAAAAATTATGGAACAAAAAATTTTGTTAATATCATCATTTAATTTTATTGGAGCATTATTTTTGTTTATGAAATCGGCCCTAAATAAACAATAGTACCTTACCAGTGGCAAGAAAGCGAAGTGTTACCATTAAGCGTTCACCAGGTGAAATTGAAGCACGCAAATGGGTATTCTGTTTAATGTCGTTTCCTACCATTGCTAGAAGTTCTTCCAAAATCAACTGCTGTCATCCGAATAAAGTTTGTGAACTGTTGTGCGTCTTCCATTTTTAGCTCACGGCTTAAATTGTTGTACGCCCCAAATTGTTCTCTCTAGCTATCCATTCCTTCACCCAACACGTCCGTTTTCTTTTTTTTATTACGACATAAAATTACCAATGCCGCAGCAATTCGGGTATACCTTACTGGCGCCATGTCACATTAAAAACTGAATCAAAACTGAACAGACAAATCAGCAAGTTTGACTTGCTAGTGTAAACAACTTTGCGAGAGCTCGCGGAGAGACAGCACTCGCGGGACTCATGCGGAACCCCCAAATCGCGACACTTATTGCTCATAATGTAAACGCATACGGAAGTGACTCGCGCGATATCTCACGTAAGCGACTTGCTAGTCTATTGCCACCTTTATAGTTCTTGGAAGTGGAATCACGATGCTGGTTGAGATTGAATATTTGCAGATGCGTTGATTCTCTTGAATCGCATATTAACAATTGGAACATATTGGAGTGGAGAATTGATATACAATTGAATATGAATCCTTGGTATTACAATTGTTCTTCTATTCAAGAGATGAAATTCTTATTATTTATACGATACTTTGAAATTGGAAATGAAATTTGTGTGACTTTGTAGTCGATATTTTTATGTGGAAAACAAAACCCAATCTGAAATATTTTACTATATGACATTCAGTAAGTCTTGGAGGTGTTGACGAGAATTTTTGATGATACAAATCGTGTGAAATTTTTATTTAGACAATAACCACCATCTCATATTGTTCTTGCAACCAACGTTTCGATAAACATCTTTTATCGTTATCAAGGCAAAATTTCGCTTTCAAAAAGCTGACAATTTCAATAATTTCCCAATTTTCATTTCGTGTCAAGAATGACAGAACCTTCAAATATTGTCAGCTTTTTCAAAAGCTGTTTGTTATCTGCCTTGTGAACGATGGAAGATGTCAATCGAAATGTTTCAATCAAAACAATAAGAGATGGTATTTATTGCCCAAATATTCTACAGGTCTTCGAAATCCACCGTGGTTTTTACTTGACTTAATTCATTCGAGAAATTAGTTGCACTGATGATTCATTACTTGGGGAAAACATTTCTGTAGGTCTATTCAGGAGGGCATTTTCACAAAATTTGAGAAGGCATCACAAAATTAAGTACCAACTAGACGTTTATGAGAGACTAAGTCTATCTGAAATCTGAACACTGAGATTATATTATTATTCGTTATACTCTCCAGACTTAAGATATTCTCGAAATCTGGAAAATTTTGTCCGTCCGTGAGCACGAATACCTCAAAACGAAATGATCACTGTAACTGAATAGGGTAGGTATGTCGGTTTGAATAACTGGACTCTTGTTTACCTGAACAGTATATGCTCCAATTTTTTTGAATATTTGAAATTTTCTGATTTTTTGTTACAAGATGTATCAAAGTAGGTAGCTCAAAACGATTTCATCCGTCCGTGAGCACGATGACTCTCGATCGGAAAGAGCTTGAGAACTGAATGGGATAGGTAAGAGGGTTTGAATATCTCGGCTTATTTAGTTAATCGGACAAACCTGCTCAGTAGTTTTAATATTTTTCATCAAGCTGTTTCATTATCCTCACTAGTTCTAATTTGAACATACAGGGTGGGCCATCCATAACTTTGCATCCTGAGTTTTGAGCTTTGGTATGTAATAACGAAAAAACGCGCGGAGTAGGTCAATTTTTGTAGAGAGGGAACAAATGTGTGTTCAAATCAGTTTCATATCACTACCCCTCTGGTCGCAACCCCTAACAGCTCTCGTTCTTAATAGGGAAAATGGGTCGAGCAGCTGACAGAAGTTTTAGGACATTTCGTCAATGACTCTGCTTCAAGTACAATAAAAATGGAAGAAATGTATTGGGTTCCTCGTACCACTGATAATCCTTTATGAGATGAGATTGCTTAACGAAATGAACGAACTTGACTTTGATCACCGATTACAATTTTGCGAAACAATGGGTGATACGATAAGTAATAATCTGGACCGCCATTTTGAATGTCTGCTTCTCCAATGAATGCTCTTCTTATTCGAATGGATCTATAAAAGTCACAACTGTCCATATTGGTCTTATACCGACCCAAGACTAAAGAGAGATTCACACTCGGTATCCTGAAAAGCTGAATGTCTGGGTCGGTATCGAGGTCGGTATTTATGGCGACAATATGGTGGGCCCTTTTTTCATGCACGGCAATCTCAATGGTGATAATTACTTAGACCTCTCAGAAAACAAAGGATTTGTAACTGTAATCAATAACATGATTATTTAGGATTACGTTTAAAAAGAATCACTGCAAAATTGGAAAATTTGTGACTACAAAACTTAAGGATATAGTGTAGGGCAGTGTTTTTCAATCTGTGGGTCGCGACCCTTAGGGGGGTCGTGACGCCTTACTCGGGGGGTCGCCAGCTAAAAGAAAAAGTCGAGGGTCTTACACAATAAAAACGCAATTTTAGTGTGAAGGATACTTGTTTATTTTTCAGAAGTTTATCAAATTGTGGTGTTATTTTTGAAACGTTAATAATCAAATCATTTTCTAATTGCAGTCTATTTCTCTTTCTAGTTTTAATGTCTACCATTGAAGAAAATGTCAATTCACACAAGTATGAAGTGGCGAATGGCACTAATAATTTAAGAGCTTCTTTTGTCAGCTCTGGATATTCGTGTTTTCTTTTTATCCAAAATTTGTCGACACTTTGCGAATAAAATTCTATTTTAAGCATGCCATCAGCAGCTAAATCTAGAAGACATTCTTTCATTTTTGTGGTGACATCAGCCAGATCTATTGATTTGTCCAAAAACGGGTTTAAAATCCATCTACGCCCATTGTCAGCTTCAGAGTGCAAGTCTGGAAAGTATGTCAAAAGTTTCTCTTGTAAATTATGCAAGCTCAGTATCATGCAAGGAATATGAACCGATACTGCAAAACTTTGGTTTGCTACATTGTCTTGAATTATCTTCTGAACACATGGAAAAGACTCGAACATTTTGTTTTGCAGAGAGGTTGACCATAAACGAAGTTTTGCGTGAAATGCTTTAACTTTATCTTTGGCTGTTAAAATATTTTCTTCTCTTCCTTGAAGGTTCTTGTTCAAATTGTTAAGGTGGCTAAACAGATCTGCCAAAAATGCTAATTTCAAGAGCCAAATAGGGTTAGAAAAACGAGAAGCATATTCAGATTTTGCATCTTGTAAGAACATTAACAATTCAGCTCTCAGTTCCAGAACTCTTGTCAATACCTTTCCTTTGGATAGCCACCTGACCTCTGTGTGATAAAGGAGATTTTGATGAAGCGAGCCCATATCTTCACAAACGTTTTTGAATAGCCGGGTTTGCAAAGCTTTACCTTTGATAAATTCACAATTTTATGACCTCCGTGAATCACATCATTCAAATCAGAAGATACTACCTTAGCAGCTAGAGCCTGTCGATGAAGAAAACAGTGTGTCCAGGATATGTTTGGCATTATCGCTTTTAATCTTGCAATGAGTCCGCTATTTTTGCCAGTCAAAGCTTTAGCGCCATCGCTACAAATAGCGATACATTTTTTCAATCAATATGGTAGCCGCTAGTGCTTTCTAAAAACATATCGTACAAACACTGGCCAGTAGTGTTTGCAGGAAGTCTTTGCAAAATAAGATTTCTTCCATGATACTGTCATCTGCTTCAAAGCGCACAAATACTACAAACTGTGCACAGTCGGACACATCTGTAGATTCGTCAAATTGCAAAGCAAAATGTTGGCTGTTCTTTAATTTTTCGACTACTTGTTCTTGAATATCCTTGGCCATATCGTTTATTCTGCGTGAAATAGTATTGTCAGAAAGTGGTATGTTTTTAATTTGTTAGCCTCCTGCTTACTGCCCATAATTTCAACCATATCAAGTGCTGCTGGCAAAATGAGATTTTCAGCAATTGTATGTGGTTTCCCTGCTTTAGCAACTCGATATGCGACTTTGTAGCTGGCTAATAATGATGATTCGTTGACACTGGATGCCTGAAAATGAACAAATAGTAAAAAAAATTTAGAAAGCACTGACGTGAGGTCAGATTGCTTTGGCGCTCTTGTTGAGCTACTTGCGAGTAAATATTCAAACCTTAACAAATCTATAAGCTCTCTGATCAGGTGAACAATAGTCTTTTCCCGTACTATGGGACAATGTGATGCGAATATGAAAGCTTAATGAATAAACAAACCTTTATCTAAATTTAAAAATAATTTTCAGTTTTATTCTATGCTTCTCCTAAAAACTTACGTCATTGCTTTTCTGAGTTTTGACAACGCCATCAAAATATTTCTCTGTGATGAAAAATTTTTTTATTAATATTACTTCTGTGCTTTTCTGAATTTTGACAACGTCGTTGACATCTGTGAATTCTATGAAAATTTTGATTGATATTACGCCAACTGACATTGCTATCAAGTCCGTAAGTTGTCAAACGAATATCGATCTGTGATGGCAAATCTTTCAATAACAAAGCTCGGACTTCATGACATTTCTATTTTTCTCTTGAGTAAATGAAGAAAATGATCATATCTTCAGAAGGGGAGAAGCTACGACAATGAAAATTGAGGATGAGTTAGATATCGGTAACCTCAATATATGTACGGATTTTTATTTAAATCTGAATTAAGTCTTAGGAGATATTGAGTATTGAAAAATTTTTTTTTCAGAATTTTTTAAGAAGTTTCTAGCGTGACGATTTCTGCGAAATTTTTCAAGCCGTTTCGTTTCAGCCTCCTTCAATAACATTCCAAGTATCAACTTGATCGGATGAATATTCTAGTAGTTATTGAGGAAACAAAATTTCAGATGCTCATAACTACTGAACCATCCGACGGATTTGGCCCAATAACGAACTTGACCGAGATATTTGGACAATTAACTTATTCTGAAAATATGAACCCTCTAGCTCATCTCGTTTGGATGCTAGAGAGGATACGGACGGACGGCCGGCCGGCCGGACAGACTCAACTTTCGCCACGGATTCTGCATCAGGGAGTCGAACCCAATCGATTGAGACCATTTTCGGCTCGATATTCCAAAATTACAGACATTTGGGCAAAATGATAGGCACTCTGTTCGGGTGAACAAGAGCGCCAAAAAGTGAATAGTTAAAAAACATTTAGGACGCGGAACCTTGGCACACCGAAATTAAGTATAATTCTGACTTGGTTTCCCTTCCAAATAAAACAAAATAATTAAAAATATCAGTCCACAATTGACGGATAAATCGGCAAACATACATAAAAAACATACATACAATGAAGTATACAATCTCCTGCTTTTTCGAGTCGGTTAAAAATAGCAACAATTAGAAGAGACTCGCCTTTAGCTTACCGCTTAATTAAGTGCATTTAGGGTCCTAACAACTCTTCGTGGAGACTAGGAGAATATTATTTTATAACTTACCTGAATTATAGTATTTTGCTGCTGACTAAGAGCTTTCAACTTTCGTTCAAAGAAATCCAACGACTTATCATGTATTATTATTATGTAATATACCTTATACAAATAAACTATTATTATTATTATTATCAGCTTCATTTTTATGCTTGGTTGAGAGATGTCGCGTAAGCTTTGAAGGTTTCATACTCTCACGTGATAAAACATCGCCGCAAATTACACATTGAGGTTTATTATTTATGACTGTGAACCCATATTTCAAATAACTGTCATCGTAACGTCTATTTTTCTTCGGGTTTTCAGCACCACCGCTATTGACACTCGTAGCAGATGTTGAAGGCTGCGATCTTTTGAGGAATTTATCCATTTTACATACGCGCGGAGTAAGCGGAAAAACAAAACAATATGTCCGTACTCATCGGCGACTGCGCCCTGAGTGAGGTCAGACGTGAGACTTGAAACAAAACATCACTGCGCTTGACGCGCGCGGGGGGAGTTCTTACATTCTGCGCAATGACAATGCGGTGTGGCAACGTCGCCGTCGCCGACGCACGTGAATTTAGAATTTAGGTAATGTTTTTCATTAGGACCTAACGTATGTAAAAACTGTACGTATTTTAAAAGAATTAAATTTTTTCTTTGGCTTTCTACGTCACAAGGGGGTCGCCAGAATATTTCAACCTGTAAAGGGGTCGCGAAGTCAAAAAGATTGAAAACCACTGGTGTAGGGTATCAATTTTCAACATTTTCAAAATTATACCTATTAGAACTCAACCAAGTGATATAGTTTTTTTTAATTTTTGCTAGAACTGGTATAACCTAGCATTTCGCCCACTAACCGCTTGACGTTGAGTTTTTTAGGTCATCACATTAAGATGAAAATGTCGAGCTTAGTCAGCTTGACATACAACATGAAGACAAGTTCAATTTCCTAAACGGTAAGAACTGACTGCTCATTTTTAGGGTATATATGAAGATATTTCAGTATTCTCTTTATGTAATGTATGCATTTTGATCAGAAGCATAATTTAAAATAATTTTCATATATTTAGGTTTTACAATAAAAGGAAAGAGATCAAAGTTACTCTAGTACCATTTCATAATTCATCTAAACGTATTTTATATTTCTAGCATACAGGTTATTTTTAGCGTTATTTGCCACTTAAATGCTATAAATGTCTTGTATCAGTCGTGTTGGAAGGAATATGCAAAAATGTTTTAGAATGAAATATTTCAAATAAGTAGGAAAAATTTGGAATTATAATAAATTATTATAAATTGATTGCATTTCTGTTGCGATTTGAATTTGATCGTTTGTCTTAATCAAGTTCAAAATATAAAAAAATTTAAAATATTGAATTATTTTTTGGGCTATAACCATCATCTCTTGTTTTCGTTCTCTCCAACGTTTCGACAGACATCTTCTGACGTTTTCAAGGCAAAATATTAGATTTTAAAAAAGCTGAGTTCAGAAAAATTATTCAACTTTTCAATTTGAAAACGTCAAATTGACAGATTATGAGAACTAGATAAAATTGAATTGGGACTTATCGGTGGTTTGAAGATTTCTTTAAGTTATTTCGAACAATCAGCCACCAAACTTCCGGTAACTCAATTGATGATATTGAGGGATCGAGAGCGATATTCATGTTCGAAGTAACTTAAAAAAATCTTCAAACAACTGATAAGTCCCAATTCAATTTTATCTAGTTCTCATAATCTATCGATTAGACGTTTTCAAATTGAAAAGTTGAATAATTTTTCTAAATTCAGCTTTTTTAAAAGCTAATGTTTTGTCTTGAAAACGACAGAAGATGTCTATTGAAATGTTGGAAAGAACAAGAACAAGAGATGATGGTTATTGCACAAACAAAATAATTCAATACAAGTTCCATCATCAAAAATTTCTCGTCAACAAATTTAAAATACCCAGACAAAGGAAGGGTAGACTTGGATATCTTTTGATAAAATGCTCATTTTTTCTTTTTTCAAAATCTCAAGAAATTTCTCCATATAATGGAGATTTCATGTGAAAAACATCAGGCAAAAGAAAATAAATTTATTTGGGCAAACGAATATTAAGCTCTAGATTCATTATTGTATAAACTGCGTAAATTCAATTCAACGGACAGAAAACTTATTTGAAACAACTACATAATAACTCACATAAAAAGGATCGAATGTGACTTATGCAACTCAAACACTTGAGAACTAAAACAATGATGAAACTACATGAAATGAAAAAATCAGAAACATCAAGAAATATCACATGAAAAGATAAATTTGTAATTTATATAAATTGCTCGAGCGATCCCACATCTTATTTCAACATATCAATTGATTTTCATTTTCTAAATTAGTAGGAGTATTTCAATGTGATCTCATAAAATTATTTAACATGGAATCAAATGACCCCTCTGAATATTTTCACAACATTACGATTTTTTATTAATTGTGGCAACGTTGCATGATGCCCACTTGAATGAAAAAACAGTATACGGGTACCAACTGAAACCAAAAGTGGAAAAAAATATACGGATGCAAAGTGATATCATATTTGGGCCGGACGGCAAGACATACCGCAAAAGAAGTGCCCGATATACACGGAGTATACACAAGGATTTCATACCACACCCTTTTTGGGCGGATGTCAGTTAGTTCGCCATCTGTATATATATATGTATATCTGATATGCCGCCGTATGTGTCCAATGCCTGAAATATTTGATTCCTTTTTCTCGTTGCTATCTGAATCGATAATTTTTATTCGTTTATCATTTTTATACGTCAGTTTACAAAAACACAATATTAATCAAGAAAGATTATTTTATCAAGTGACTAATGGCCGGTTTCTGAACTCAAAATAAACTCAGTTTATCTATTCGATGAACTTAAACGAGAGATAACTGTCGAATTGGGTTTCTGACTACCGCGCCGACACATAAACTACACATAAACTCCATTTATCTTAACTCGTCCCGATGACGGGTTATCTCGACGTTAACTATTCAATGTTTACATGACAATTCCAAGATAACCTCAAAATTATATCTCCGAAAATTCGAAAATTCAAGTTCATAACAAAAATGGAATTGACTAAAAAAATATTTTCAAGTTCCTCATCAGATGAAGAAATTCTGGAATTCATCAATAATATAGCAATACCTCGACAAAAAAGGATTCGTATTGTTGAAATGTATTCACATGAAGAGTTTAGGTAAGTAGTAATAACTGTCTTTGATTGTAAGCAATTGGCCATCGACCTAAGGTCTTTCAGCCTATTAAAAATACACAGTAATATAGTTTTACAAAAATCTAACATTAAACATTACTTATTTGTTTATGAAAGTGTATCTTGGATGTTTTCTAATAGAAATATTCTCGTAATATGATTTTGATTCTTCAAGTTTTTTTTAGGCAAAGATACCGAGTGAACAAAAGCACAGTGATATTTTTGTGATGAACTGAACCCAGTTTTATCCCCGACATCTCATAGAAAAGTGGCATTATCTGTTTTAGAACAAGTGTGCATTGCTCTACGATACTATGCCACAGGCACTTTTAAAATTGTTATAGGAGATGATATCCATGTTTACAAATCAACGGTATCTAGAGTTATTTTCAATGTGATCAAGGAAAAAGCCATACTATCTGAAAGATTTATATGTATGCCAAAAAATGATACCGAAATTCTAGAAACTGAGACGGGCTTCTATAACATAGCAGGCTTTCCAAATGTACTTGGTTGCATTGATTGAGTCAATACATGCTACTGTCGAAGGAAATGCATTCAGAAGATCAATAGCAATTCAATATTTTAGGTGAGTGGCAGGGTATAAAAACAGGTATTCTCTTAAAATTTCTTAATTTTGTTCGTATTTAAGCTTCTCATTTTGTGAAGTCATCTGAGACACAAATATTCAAATTGGTACAATGGAATGAAATTATTACCTTTATTAATGAGAAGAACTGCCATAATTAGTAGGAAAAATATATGCATATTTTTTAGCAAAATGTGTGTGATAGCCGGGGGGAATTCTTAACTCAAAGCTTGTTTTTGCAAACACACTTTGTGTGAGAGAGACGTCAGAACTTTCTATCTCTCTGCAATATGTAAGAGAATACCTGTGTTTTTAATCAAGGGGTAAATGAGAGAACTTTTAATTTAAGTTATTTATTTTCTCATAACTTTTTTTTCATCACTTCTAAACGCAATTTCGCCTCCTCTATTTCTATTAACTTCAACGTAAGTTCTGACTCCACCAAATATTTCCTCTTTGTCAAATGTAATTCCTCTTTCTTGGCCTTCAGATTTTCGAAATCAATCTGTTTTTGTATTAACTCCACTTTTGTTCTGTTGATAAGTCCTCATTGGCCTGCTTTGCATTTTTTTTTTCATAATTGTGTTTGTTGTTGTAATAAGGGCTTTTTTTGTTGCAGTCAACCCTAATTGACTAGATGCTGGTCTCTTTTCACCTGGTCGCCTTCTAGGAGTTTCAGGAGTCTCCAGAGGACTATTATGTGAAAAGAGTTCTTCCTGTGAGAGAATTACCTCCTCAGGGAAATTCAGTTCCATATCTGCAATGTATTTAGGTTGAATAAATATCTTTTGTATTATGGTTACCTGTTTGATTGGAATATCTCAATTGTTACGAATCTCACATATATAAGAATTACCCACTTTGCTCAGTAGCACTACAGAATGATTCTTCCTGCAAGTACTGAACCATACCCTGCTGGCTGGTTGAAGGCATGTTGATACAAATCTCAGGGCTTGCAGGAGGTAGCACAATGGCAGAGCCTGCTGATTCCCTCTCTTCCTAATTTGAAATATGTTATTTTTTAGTTCATTCGAAATTACATAGTTTATCATATGCAGTAGGCGCAATAATTATAGTTATTCCTTATCATACTCACTAAGTTCATAATACCCAGCTGACAAGTCGTAATGGTTTGTTAGTGGTGTGAAGTGATGCTGCAACATACCCATTACTTTCTCATCAACTTTCGTTGCCTTTGGTGTAAAGGTCCCTCCACCAGTTTTGTATCTTGCACACTGCTAATCGACAGAAATTATGAAAACAATAAAATCCTCTTGCTTGTGTTTACCTATGTATTTGAAATTTGATTTTACCTACTTTGTCGTCGGCAAAATTTTTTTTCGCTTTTTTCTTTATATTATCATATAAAGCACGCAGCTGTTTCTCGCTCCGCGGACCAGTGTCTCCAGCGGCGTTGAATTTGACTCTATCTTCTGCAAGAATTGTTTTTTCAAATTCAGATTACTGCCATCCGTCTTTTTATTGTCTATAGTAACAATAAAATCTTTAGCAGTGCCCAATAACAATATTTTTTCACGCTCAGTGAAATTTCTAGCCCTTTGTCGACTCATTTTGTTGCGTAATTATTTTTTTCGTTTGTTTTTGAATTTGAATTCACAATCTTCGACGCCAAAAGAACGTCACAGAATGTTGAATCCATCTCTTGATTCTGTGTTCTGCTTTCGATACGATTTGTAAATACGAATTTTTTCCATATAGGATTATAAGAGAATGATTATTTTATAGTAGTGAATTAGTCTCTCTTTGTAATTCCATTGAATCTTTTAAAGTATGTCAGGTTTGATTACAGTGACATCTATTATCACTTTCATGAACTAACTATACTGTCGATACCGTGGAGTTATCCAATCGATAGCTAACCGAAGCATAAATTTGACACAGTTAACGACTGGATAACTATCTGACGTTTATCTGTCGAGTTCAGAAACCGGCCATAACTTGTAAAACTGACAGTTAACTAGCATTATTTAGTAGTATTATTTTGTTTTATCATCATATATGTTGGAAACCATGGTACAATTGTTATTATCAGTAACACAGATTTTTGATGATGAAAGAGTTGATACTGATGATGATGATGAACCATCTGTAGACTCAGAAACTGCTGAACTCGAGGACTGCAGAACATTTGTACTCTCCTTACTACCAAATAATTTGCTAGACATTACGATTTTTTGATGACCGAATCATCGACATAACTCATCGCAATTTCGGTGCTCTTACACCTTCCTGCACGCTTTAGTGCTGAAATATCTCCAACCGAATCCGCAACCATAGTGGCTCCAGTTCTGCGAAAAGAGTGGCCGGTGTATAACTCCTGGGTCTTTTAAACCTAAATATTTCGCTGGTTGCTTTGGGATACCACCAATAGTGTGCTGGCCAGTATTGAGGGAAATGCACTTTCCACTTTCACTGGACATCTCATGAGGTATAAAGTTTTGAAAAAAATTTTTTTGGTAATTTAAAAAAAAATTTCTAGATGGGATCTTTGCCAAGCACCCATCACAACAACCAATTGTCATTATAGTGTTATTGTTTTAGCTGTTTTAAATGTCAATTCCCTACCAATTTTTCATTTCCTAACATAATCTCGACAATATCAAAAAATTACGAATTGAGAATTCGCTATTTATACGGCCCGGTGCATTCGCCATTTTGCAATAGCAATGAAAGTCTGCCATGTTTTTATTAATGGTGGATGTTCTACGGATGAAATAGAATTCAGAAGGGATTTCCTAAAAACAGAATCGTAAGTAGAGTCATCCAGTATGAAATGGGTCAACATCCTTCTCCAATGTGCTGTTATTAAGAATAATGTAGAGACCTTAATGAAGTGTCCATGATAATTTCCAAATTTCCATTAATTGAGCATCAAGAGTTCCTTATTATTAGTGCCAAGCTGTGGAAGCCGCAAACAAATAATTACTCGAATTCATACTCAGCTGAAATTTAGGGGATGACCGTGCGATAATAACTAATGAATCGCAAACCCCACCGTGAATTCCAAGCTTACCAGGCATGCAAAAGGAAATATAGGCACATTGTTGGCGATTCCTATCGTAGATTCAGAAACTTTTTCAATTTATTTCAAAACGTCCGGTAGTAAATCATGCGGATAACAGAGGTTTTCAATGGAAAAAACTTCAGCTCCTGAATTGAAGAATGTGCATGACGTTTCGATTTCATTACTAGGGTCACAATATCTTCAGGGTCAAAATAATCTGAACAAATGAAAATTGCTTTTTTGGGCAAATACTTGACCATCCCAACAGCGAGGCCCAAATTCTTCTTTTTTCATCGTCATTTGGGAACCTTAATTCAAGAAAACCTCATTTTATATTATAATAATCTCCTTGAAAACTTCCTTATTAAAACTTTCTACGCTACTGAACATGTAAATAATTAAATACTTCGGTTCTAACAAAACACTTATCTATGGAACGATAAATTCGGATTAAAATTTTTATCTTTACTACAACTTTCACACTTACGAACCATTTTTAGTGCAATGAAAATTAACAAACAATAAAAATTGTGAACAACCCAGTCAGTATTGGGTTTCTCACAATTTTTTTTCAATTTGCGTATTTATTTTCGATACAGAGGTGACAACGTGTATCTTCTAAACATCATGTGACCTTTAAATTGTCAAGCAGAGAATGAACCAGCGTTGTCTTGACTCTCACCTGAATTTCTTTCCATCTATGGTCTCTGACATAAAATAGCAGAATCAGTTAAAGTTTTTCTTTTACTTCTCGCTAATATATCCGATAAGACAGTTTCAATTCAAAATATAAGATTTTATACAATGTTTTGAATGCAAATTTGAGAAAAGGTTTTTATTCACAATTATAGGGAAATAGAAAAACCCACTATTTGTTCAGTTAGGCAACATGTTTTTATGACCTGAGTGGACCAGCTCAATGCGTTACAATCGACCAGCTCTAAGTTTCGGATGCGACACTTTTCGATGTTAATAAAGAGTTATATTCTTATATAGTCTAAGGGTAGACCGGAGAGGAAAACTGTACAGGTATACCTGCGCAGGTCGACCTGAGCGTGTGTGTCGTAGTTTTTCAAGCCTGCACAGGTCGCCGGAGCAAATTCGATATTCGACTCGGTCTACTGGCACCGTACGGTCACTGCTAACGTCCCCACACACGACGCAGACCTGCGCAGGTATACCTATACAGTTTTTCTCACCGGTCTACCGTAGCGTGTATGCCCTGTACAAAAGTGGAGATTATTATTCATTTAAGTTGAAGGAGTAGAATAGATCCTTTAATATCAGTAAAGTTCAAATATATGCATAATTGTGACAAAGCCAGGTCGATCCGCAAATTTACATCACTATTTGTCGCAATAAAATGAGCTAGCAAATATTATCATTATTATTTATAAACAAAAATAGGAAAGCACTGACGTCAGGTTAGATTATTTTGCGAGCTTTTTCTGGGGTATTTTTCCGAACTCTAGAACAGTGTGATACTAATTCAACCAACACGGTGAATGTACAAAGCTATATCTCAAATTTAAGAAGACAACTCGCAGTTTTTCTCCAGTTTTGATTGAAGCTCAAATTATTCAGAGTAAATGTCACTTCTATCACAATGAATTTCAGTCTCCTATTTCACTTAATTTCACTCCTCGATATTTTGCAAGCTGATCTGTTAAAACTGCATGCTTCATTCGCAAATGTAATGATAATATCATATTGACAGGTAAATAGACTGAAAAATCAGTTTCACTCATAATGAGTGAAAAACATAATATTTGAAACCTGGAGGGGGTCGATTTGACTCCTCGTCTGTGATTACCTGCTTCAAGTAAATGAAAAAAAAATCATCTTCTGGCGAAACAATGCTCGGACAATGTAATTTGAGAATTTTTGAGATATTAATAATGTCCTTAAATGCACAAAGTTTTGTTTGTATTCGGCAGATATCTTATGAGGTATAAAGTTTTAAAAAAATTTTTTGGTAATTTTATAAAAATTTTCTAGATGGGATCTTTGCCTAGCACCCATCACAACAACAAATTGTCATTATAGTGTTATTGTTTTAGCTGTTTTAAATATCAATTCTCCTACCAATTTTTCATCCTAACATAATCTCGACAATATCAAGACATTACGAATTGAGTATTCGCTGTTTATAAGACTTGGCGCATTCGCCATTTTGCAATAGCCATGAAAGTCTGCCGTGTTTTTATATTTTCCTGTGGCGTAACTATACTATCTGGCACCATGGCAAATTCTTTTATTTTTATCGAACCTCCTCCTCAAAATAATTTCAATAATAATGGTTTGTAACTTTGATGATAGGATATATTTGCCAGCAGGTGATTTTTCCATGATTCGATACAAATAAGATTTATATAGTACAGGGGGCCATTTGAAAACGAAACAGACGAGATTACAGACGAAATAAATTTTTTCGACAAAAATGCTCGGACAGGTCGATTTCTGTTTCGAGGGGGACAACTTAAGATGTAGGTTACGGACGCATAGCGCTTCAACCCTTGCTACTACAACCCTCACCCCCAAATTTTAAATAGGGAAGATGGAGTGAGTGATTCCTCATTTGAAAGGTATTTTTATACTGATTTCAGCTCAGTAATTGTTTTTTCATTGTATTCATTAGTTCTCGAAATATCCTTAACTAAGTATTTGAAAATGAAGTGGTGTTTTCATGGCACTTGTAGTGTTTTTTTGTGAAAAATCGACATTTTGAGCTTCAAAACAACCACGACTGTGGCTTCCTTCCTCCAATCCACTGACATAGAAATCTTTAATCAATATGACAAAGAAACAAAGCGTATTGCGAAGATTGTGTTTCAGCAGGATGGAGCTCCTCCACACTACGCCTTACCAGTCCGAGAATATCTGGATCAAAGATTTCCAAATCGGTGGATTGGAAGAAGGGGTCCCACTGAATGGCCAGCCAGATCGCCAGATCTGTCACCACTAGATTTCTTTCTTTGGGGCCACTTGAAGAGTAAAATTTACTCTACACAGCCCGATTCCATAGAAGATTTAAGAAGACGTATAGTGAACGAATGTCGTCAAATCACTCCAGAAATGCTGCAAAATGTACGCCATCGTTTCGAACAAAACTTATTTCATTGTATGGAAGCTAATGGTGAATAATTTGATATTTAATTAATTGATGTGAGTTTTCGATAAATTATTTACTTTACTTTGAAAAGTCTTATTTCTTAGATCAATACTTCAAATCGTTCTGATACCGTACAGTTGGAGAATGATTTCAGTAAATAAAACAGCTAGTCGAACATCTGACCCTAGTAGCATTAACACGTACGGTATGACTTCATTTGCCTAGTGGTAGATGTTTTGCAATTTCAAATAAAAGTACGGAAATTTTGGTGTTCGGAAGCACGAGATGTCAACTATTCGCAAAAAATTAATTTAAGTGATAAAATTAACTAACGCATGAATATTTCGAGAACTAATGCATAAAATGAAAAAACAATTACTGAGGGTGGGGGTTGTAGCAGAAAGGGTTGAAGCGCTATGCGTCCGTAACCTACATCTTAAGTTGTCCTCCTCGAAACAGAAATCGACCTGTCCGAGCATTTCTATCGAAAAAACTTATTTCGTCTGTAATCTCGTCTGTTTCGTTTTCAAATGGCCACTCTGTATAATACAATAATAATAATAATGTATCGATGTATCCTCTTCGCCTTTCAAACAACAAATTTGTGACATCTCTCTTGAATTTTTAAAGTGATTTGTTTGAGGTCGGGTATAATCGCATATAGTCTAGGAGTCTGATAACTATTGCATCTTTTAGCTATTTTTTTGTTGGCGCGTATTGTTTTATACAACGTCAGTTTAGATCTGGTAGAATTGTCGTGATCTAATTTTTCAATTCTTAATTTGCCACTGTGTACTGTAGAAATCACCTTTGCATAATATAATAACCTCACGTTTAGGACATCAGTTAACTTGGAAAATTCTTTCACTAGAGAATGTAATTTTTTGAAACCGCATAGATTCAAGTATTGATTTCTGTACAATATTGAGCTTTTCAATACGACTTTCATTGGTTGCTCCCCATCCTTTGTTACCATATGTGAGGTGGCTCTGTACCAAGAATGCTATCTGAAACCCATTTTTCCCTGTTCAAAGCAAATACTTGAAGAATAACAATATTTAGGAATAAATTAGGCGAAAATTAATATTTAAACGAATCCAAATTGGAATAAGCCTTGGAAGAAACTGTTTTTTTTTTTTGATCTGATGATTTTCTAGTGTACATGAACGTTGGAGATGAGCTTCCCCCGCTGTAACTTTTCTTTGAGACGTCCACCGAATGATGGTTGAAATGATTCCGATGAACATACAGGGAGTAAATATAGAAAAGTCTCGGAAAAGCTAAATATTTATTTCGGAGATTGTGTGTAATCTTCCTGTGTAAATATTTGCTGATAGGAATATATATTTTTCGTATTCACTGCATACGAAGGAGAGCACCAGTCGTTTGATGAACATCATATGACTTTGTAAATGAAATTCAATAGTAGATAGGTTTTTTCATAAATTTATTCATTTTCATGTGCTTATATGTGAATAAATGAGAAAATATTGTCCTTAAAGACAGATTGAAAAAAAATATAGCCCTATATTTTGAATAAGTTATTCCGGTACGTTCCATATAATTCTAGAAATGATAATAGAAGTCGATTAATAGCAGTGGCCCAAGTACGCTACCCTGAGGCAGACAATAACTAAGATTTCTCGTCTCAGAAACTATTGTTTTGCTTCAAATCTTTGATATCAGTGGTATAAGTAGTGGGTTAATCGTTCCAGTACTCAACCCCCTCATTCCATACATTTCATATAAAACTGTATCTATCAATTGTTTTCTAGGCCAGGCTTTAGCACACCTTTCACTCTCTACAACCGTACCATCGTCCAGATATGCGTTGGTGGATTGACAAGTTTAGTACCCGTGTTTGGCAACAGAGGGAACTGTAGGTACTGATATCTGTATACCTTCTTTTAGAGCTATCAAAAGACGTCTGTCAAAATTTCACATCAATTCATCGATTAGTTTTGATTTGCCATCATTTCATAGTATCTATGAAATCCTGAAATTCTGAAGGTGTTACATTGATATTAAATCACTTCCTACATCTGTGCCCATTGAATTTGGCGATGATAAAATTTCAAACAACCAAATTTCCTCACGTAATCAACGATTTCAATCAAACCTTGGAAGCTCGGAAACAATGAATTCGAAATTAGAGACAAAACGTTGAAAAAAATTCTAATCATTGTTCAGTTGGTGGGTGCAAATGGGCATAAGGATTGAAAATTTAATTTCGAAATAATGGAGATCAATTTTCAAACGTTTAAACATCCAATCAGCAATTACTATGAAGTTTGAAGTATGGTCAATCAATAAAGGGACTCTAGGTGATAATTATAAATGCAAATTAATTACTATCCATTGATCCTTACACCTCCCGCTTGGAAGAACAATTCTGTTCCATTATCCGAAGAACAATAACTAACCGCTCCTATCACGCAAATTTTGGCATCAATAGATTCATTCCATTTCTTGTAGGTTTCTCACTACAACTGTACAGATTGGTTAAATTGCATGAAAAATAAATATCACTTCAACTAAAGTTCCGTATCTTGTACTTCCTGGAATCATTAGTCTTTTTTGCAGATAAAATCATTCGTCATGTTTTCTCCTGAATTGTACCATTCTCGAGATATTTGAAGTTGAAAGGAATTAAATCGATATAATTTTGTTCAAATTTTCTGATTTTCCCAAATCCAACTCTGTGCTGAAATGATTCAATAATCAGATTTGTTCAATGCCATATTTTATGTCTTAATGAAATATTTCTACAAAAGGTTTGGGAAATCTGTCCAGTCTATGGTTCCACCACTAAACACTATAGATGAAATTAACCACTGAACAATTTTTGTCTTACATTCACCACAAAATCTAAATTGCCATTTACTGTATTCATTATTAATGATGTCTAGCACCTTGTTTGATATTTAATCCAGAGTAATATTCCATAATAAATAGAGACAAAGATTTCCATCATTAACATCGGTACTTCGGTATATTTTCATGATGGCCGTTGAAATAGGTAATGTATTTTCTGTCAGGACCTGTTAAATTGAAGATTTGTCTTTATGAAGAGCTAGTTCTTAATATCTTCAGACTTTAGAGTTCATCAAATTAAATCTATTCTAACATAGAAATACTTCAAATTGAGCTCATATGAGTTTTAAAAACTTTGTATCCAGTCTCCTAGATTTGTTTTGTACCTTTATAGAAGTTTTTTCACATCTTTATTTCATTCACCGATTGAACCTGGTTCACAAACTTAGGAGATAATAAAATGTGACTTAGTTTTAATATTTCTTATGATGCATGGTTAATTAAATTCAATCAATATTGAAAATGAAAGCTAAAGACTCATAAACATGAAAGATTAGAATAGAATGTATTTTCTGACCATAATCATTTCATACTGAATAGAATAATTTCAAGCTATCGAAATTATCCTCACAATATTTTCCACTTTTTTTTTAAGAAAATTACAAAGAACTGTTGACAGTTCCAAACAGAATCAAAGCAACAAGGAACCACAGAACACTATTTTATTGGGAACTACCCACCACAGAAACGTTATAACAACATTTTAATGTGATAATAATTTACTTTAGTTATTCTGAGAAAAATTATAACTGAAGATCAATAATGGTTACAGATATTATCTTTCATTTAAAAAAAACTTTATTTCTATAGGAAAGATAAACATTTTTTGGTTTATTTTAACAGAAGGGAATTTGATTTTCAAACGAAACTGAAGGAAACGAGTGTTTATTTTTAATTTAAGATAAAAGTTTGTTCTTTCTTTCAAATTCTTTGCGGCGGTTTTTAAAGAATCTCATCGTTCCAGAGTCAAGGAAATACTTCAGAACCAGGTTCTGCCTCACGTCAGTGCTTTTCTTCATTGTTTGTCTTTTTTCTGCATAAAGATTCTCGCTGTTATGATAACAAGGCTCTACAGATTTTTCTGTCCAATTACGAAATAATAAATGTCAATAATTTGCAGATTGATGATGTATTTCAAGTAGATGCGTTCTTCAGTTTTGTTGATTCTTCTTTCATAATTGACATATAGGGTAGCGCAAGCTATAATATCAAGGTTAATATTTCCACAAATAAGGTTTCCGTCCCATAATATAACACTATCAGAATAAGGGTCATCTGGAGGGTTGAGATAATCCAAGAGAATAATGGTCAAACAGAAGCTCAGATTCAATTAAGTAATCAACTGAAAGGCTCGTTAATAATTCTGAATATTGTTCAGGAGAGATATAAATCCGTGAAAATGTAGGCGTAACACGCAAAGAGCAGGTTGTGCCTTCATCTTGAGGATCGCGTTATGAGATATATTATATTGTTGTTTGGTTACTTCACTGAAGTTGCCGGAACCACCAGTTTCGTGATAACTTACTACTTCATGATCTACTGGGTGCTTTCATACCATTTGTGCAAAAATTTGCAGTGCTACCATGGATAATATTAAGATGAGAATTGATTTGAAGGTAAGAGAAGGGTCTTCTTATCTCATTATCAGGAATAGAGCTAACATGCCATTCAATTTATTGATCACTTATAGCATCAGAGGCAATTTGTGTAAATGCTGCTTTGTTGATTTTTCTTCTTAAGAATTCTTATTTCATTATCTGTCCCCTTTTATTGTTGTCTCATATATACTTGTGTTGTATCATTATCGGGTTCAAGCAAACTCCTGCAACTCTGGGACCAAAAAATTTCGCAACATATCGCAATAACGGCAAAGCGATGAACATAAAAATTTTAAATTTTAAAGAAAGACATCTGAAACCTCATAAAATTCAATTGATTTAAGAATCGAAGGATGTTGACTGCATTTTGCGAACGAAATACTGCAGCGATTTAACTGTTAATAACTGTTAATAAGAAGAATAATCGGTACTGGGCAGTGAAGAATCCGAGACGACCCCTGCATAGCCGAAAGGTTGTGGTTTGGGCCGCTAAGTCTGCTAAAGCATAATTGGCCTTATTTTCATGAAAACAACAGCGCAGCGGGATATGATTAAATTACAATATCCTTTATTACTTTATTACTAGACTGTTCACATAAAATACAAAAACGCATTATAAAAAATGGATAATCAATTTTCACACATTTTTATACAAAAATCCGAATAACGCAATAAATAATTTATTCTAATCAGAAACTGACTTTCGAATAAATTTGAGTGGCGCTACCTGGCGGAGAAAAAATGAAAGAATCCCCATGTCGCCAAACCTGTAAAACAAAATCGGAGGAGTGCACACACCAGTATTTTAGACATCTTAGTTGGATCGGAGCTCGGAGAGGGTAATGAATTCGCGCGAAAATCGAGTTGAAAATGCCGATTTTAAAACGCATAGTTGAGGTACTTTTCTTTCGATTCATGAACCGTGAGTGGTCTCTAGAGATTCGGAATCTCCTGTAGATTCTTATTCGAGCACTTGGAAAGCGTGAAGAATCTCCCACCGCCAATATTGAGCGAAACATTGATGAGGGATTTTCAAAATTGGAGCTCGCGTTCGGCTATCATAGGAATCGTATCAGAAACTGTGACATTTCACCACGTATTATCGTGAAAATTACCGAATTTGGAATGAAGAATTCACGGCCTTATCTCGCTACTTGGATATAAAAATTGGTACCCAGAGAGAGGAAATTTCCTTAAGTTTCTTTTTCTACCGTCGAAAGGGCGTTTAGGGGCTTCTGGCGCCCCTACGAAACGAAATTATCGGGGCGGTTTTTTGATGTTTCTCGGTACTCGCGGATCGAAAAATTGCCGTTGTATCTGCTTTATTTTCGTAATGATTTCGGATATTTCCTTGGTCCTTACTGGTACCACATTATGAGAAATGTCTTTTACTTGAAATAGCGACCAATCTCGGCCCGCAAGACGGCCCCGTTCGTTCGTGAGATCTTCCCCCTTGGGGACACTTTTGACGATTTCGACAAAAAACGTCATTTTCGCGATTTTCGTTTGAAAATTTCGGGCACTTTAAGAGCGCCCTGGAGGGGGGGGGGTTCGCGGTCGCTTCTCCTAGAAGAGGATACGCCCATTCGATCTTTTTAAGATTGCCCCGGGTTCGGCTCTTCGGGCCTCATGCTCATAATCTTCTCTGATTCGTTCCTTACTGCTATATTTATATCGACGATTTGCCGCCCTTATATACTTCCTTTCATTGTGAATATGTTCAACTCCATCCTGCTGGGCTCCGAGTTTCCCAGTTCGTGGAAGTGTGCCCTGATAACTCCTATTCCTAAGTGCCATACGCCTGTCGAACTATCTGATTTTAGACCTATCAGTGTCATGTCGGGATTGTCTAAATTGATGGAGAGGGTGATGTCTACTCAACTTGGAGAGTATCTTGAGAATGGGGGAATTATTCCTGATGTTCAATCGGGTTTTAGGTCGGGTTAAGGCACTGCTACATCTCTTCTGGCTGTCACTGATGATATCCTTGGCTCACTCGATGAGTCCAAGTGTGCCGTCTTACTTTTGCTGGATTTTAGTAAAGTTTTCAACATCGTAAGACATGACATTCTCCTTGGGATACTGAGGTCTTGTGGGTTGCGAGGGGGAGATTGCCGCCTCTTTGAATCTTACCTGAGTGGACGTTCTCTAATCATGAAGTTGGATGTGGGAGTTTCCGAAGTTAAGAATGTATTGAATGGGGTTCCTCAGGGTTCAATTCTGGGCTTCTGCTTTTATTTTGTATACCAGCCAATTTGTGAAGTTCTTATATCACTGCAAGGTGTAGTTTGTTGATGACTTCCAGCTCTTCATCGAATTTTCCATTGGGGAACTAGGCGGTGCGGCAATCAGACTGGACGAGGACTGCATCGATTGTGGGACGTTGCTGGAAGACATGGTTTTTCCTTGAATGCAAAAAAATCCTTTGCTCTTGCATTCGGTTCCGAAAACAATAAGAAATTGGTTAAGGATAGTCTAAGACCAAGTGTTGCGGGTGATAATATTCGTTTTGTTGAAAGTACACGAAATTTGGGCTTGATTAAGGATGACTCTTTAAGATTTCGAGAGCACGTTCAGGGTTCTGTCGGTAGAGCTTATTGGGCTTTGAGAATGTTATATCCGCATCGATCATACTTGCCCATATCTGCTAAGAAGCTTTTGTATGAGGGTCTGGTTTTGTCTCAATTCAATTACTGCTCTCCTGTCTACAGTTTTTGTTTGGATCAGGACACACTTGGTTGAATTCAACGAGTGCAAAACAGCTGCATAAGATTTATATACGGGATTAGAAAATTCGAACACGTATCCCATAAGTTAGTGGAATTAGGTTGGCTTTCTATGAGACTCTGTTTTAACTTTCATGCTCTTTGTATATTCCACAAATTAATAAAGCAGAGAAAACCAACTTACCTCTTTGACAGGTTGCAATTCAGAGCCGATGTCCACAATGTCAATATTAGGTATAGAAATTTATTCACTTGTCCACACCACAGAACCTCTACCTTTCAGAGAAGTTTTTGGTACAACATCTGTAAAATGTATAATGAAATCCCGTCAAATTTGAAGCTGCTTGAAAATGGAAAATTCAGGATCAAAGTCAGAGAGTACTTGCTGGCTGAGACCTTTCTGTCTCCGTCAGAGTAGGAGAGGCAATTTGGTTGTATTTTGAATTTGTATTAATTGCTCTGTTTAGTTGTTTTCTTATAGCATTCGTAATAGATTGCATATAATGTTTTTTTTTTTTCTCAATCATGTATAACAAGGGTTAAGTGGTAGAAACCCTTGGGGTTTCTGTAAGAAATAATTTTATATATAATTATTATTCTTATTATTAAAATCAACGAGGCCGAGCAATAATGTGAATAGTGACCGTTATTGAGATAAGTTGCGAAGTTTTTGGTGCCATAGTTGCAGGAATTTGCAGGTTTCAACACAAGAACGTGGTTTCAGTAAGATGGGGCCACTTGCCATACCTCAAATGATTCACTGGAAGTTGTTAACGAATTAGTCCCTAATAAAGTAATTTCACGAAGGGGTAACATCAACTGGCCTCCTAGAAGCCCTGACCTTAGCCCGTTTGACTATTTTACATGGGGAAATCTTGAAAGTAAGGTTTATCGAAATAATCCGACGGATCTACCCAATTGAAGCAAAAATCAGGTCAGAAATCTTCGTTTCTGTTTAGAAGAGTGCCAGCAACACAACAGTCACCATGTGGATAACGTGATCTTTTCCAAATAATTTTCCAATTCATCCATCATGTTAATAATAAACAATAAACTTTATTATTGCTCACAATTATTTTTTGTTTTATTGAACTTACAAATACCCGATACCCTTTCTGGACACCTTGTAATTTTCAACTACCTGGCATGATTTAATGAGAGGGGCCTCTTCTACTCACGCGGAGATCCCCGGTCCAATTCCGGAAAGACAAAGAGCGTTGTTCGAAATGAACTTCAACATACTCTATGCCAGATAAGCGGGGTAGCTTGCTCATAAAAATTCACAATGGAAATGTAAGATTTGCTTATCGTTGAGAGGACCTCGAATTCTTCGGGGCATAACTCTGGACGATTTCCTTTCATTGTGAATATTTTCAACTCCATCCTGGTGGACTCCGAGTTTCCCAGTTCGTGGAAGTGTGCCCTGATACTTCCTATTCCTTAGTGCCATACGCCTGTCGAACTATCTGATTTTAGACCTATCAGTGTCTTGTCAGGATTGTCTAAATTGATGGAGAGGGTGATGTCTGCTCAATTTGGAGAGTATCTTGGGAATGGGGGAATTATTCCTGATGTTAAATTGGGTTTTAGGCCGGGTTATGGCCCTGCTACATCTCTTCTGGCTGTCACTGATGATATCCTTGCCTCAGTCGATGAGTCCAAGTGTGCCATCTTACTTTTGCAGGATTTTAGTAAAGCTTTCAATATCGTAAGACATGACATTCTCCTTGCGATACTGAGGTCTTGTGGGTTGCGAGGGGAAGATTGTCGCCTCTTTAAATCTTACCTGAGTGGACGTGCTCTAATCATGAAGTTGGATGTGGGAGTTTCCAAAGCTAAGAATGTATTGAATGGGGTTTCTCAGGGTTCAATTCTGGGGCCTCTGCTTTTTATTTTGTATACCAGCCAATTTGTGAAGTTCTTATATCACTGCAAGGTGTAGTTTGTTGATGACTTCCAGCTCTTCATCGAATTTTCCATTGGGGAACTAGGCGGTGCGGCAATCAGACTGAACGAGGACTGCATCGATTGTGGGACGTTGCTGGAAGACATAGTTTTTCCTTGAATGCAAAAAAATCCTTTGCTCTCGCATTCGGTTCCGAAAACAATAAGAAATTGGTTGAGGATAGTCGAAGACCAAGTGTTGCGGGTGATAATATTCGTTTTGTTGAAAGTACACGAAATTTGGGCTTGATGAAGGATGACTCTTTAAGATTTCGAGAGCACGTTCAGGGTTCTGTCGGTAGAGCTTATTGGGCTTTGAGAATGTTATATCCGCATCGATCATACTTGCCCATATCTGCTAAGAAGCTTTTGTATGAGGGTCTGGTTTTGTCTCAATTCAATTACTGCTCTCCCTTCTACAGTTTTTGTTTGGATCAGGACACACTTGGTTAAATTCAACGAGTGCAAAACAGCTGCATAAGATTTATATACGGGATTAGAAAATTCGAACACGTATCCCATAAGTTAGTGGAATTAGGTTGGCTTTCTATGAGACTCTGTTTTAACTTTCATGCTCTTTGTATATTCCACAAATTAATAAAGCAGAGAAAACCAACTTATCTCTTTGACAGGTTGCAATTCAGAGCCGATGTCCACAATGTCAATATTAGGTATAGAAATTTATTCACTTGTCCACACCACAGAACCTCTACCTTTCAGAGAAGTTTTTGGTACAACATCTGTAAAATGTATAATGAAATCCCGTCAAATTTGAAGCTGCTTGAAAATGGAAAATTCAGGATCAAAGTCAGAGAGTACTTGCTGGCTGAGACCTTTCTGTCTCCGTCAGAGTAGGAGGGCAAATTTGGTTGTATTTTGAATTTGTATTAATTGCTCTGTTTAGTTGTTTTCTTATAGCATTCGTAATAGATTGCATATAATGTTTTTTTTCTCAATCATGTATAACAAGGGTTAAGTGGTAGAAACCCTTGGGGTTTCTGTAAGAAATAATTTTATATATAATTATTATTCTTATTATTAAAATCAACGAGGCCGAGCAATAATGTGAATAGTGACCGTTATTGAGATAAGTTGCGAAGTTTTTTGGTGCCATAGTTGCAGGAATTTGCAGGTTTCAACACAAGAACGTGGTTTCAGTAAGATGGGGCCACTTGCCATACCTCAAATGATTCACTGGAAGTTGTTAACGAATTAGTCCCTAATAAAGTAATTTCACGAAGGGGTAACATCAACTGGCCTCCTAGAAGCCCCGACCTTAGCCCGTTTGACTATTTTACATGGGGAAATCTTGAAAGTAAGGTTTATCGAAATAATCCGACGGATCTACCCAATTGAAGCAAAAATCAGGTCAGAAATCTTCGTTTCTGTTTAGAAGAGTGCCAGCAACACAACAGTCACCATGTGGATAACGTGATCTTTTCCAAATAATTTTCCAATTCATCCATCATGTTAATAATAAACAATAAACTTTATTATTGCTCACAATTATTTTTTGTTTTATTGAACTTACAAATACCCGATACCCTTTCTGGACACCTTGTAATTTTCAACTACCTGGCATGATTTAATGAGAGGGGCCTCTTCTACTCACGCGGAGATCCCCGGTCCAATTCCGGAAAGACAAAGAGCGTTGTTCGAAATGAACTTCAACATACTCTATGCCAGATAAGCGGGGTAGCTTGCTCATAAAAAATTCACAATGGAAATGTAAGATTTGCTTATCGTTGAGAGGACCTCGAATTCTTCGGGGCATAACTCTGGACGATCCGAACGCATATCTGATCAAAGAACTTATTTAACAGGACAAAATTGCACTGCGAGACAAATTGCATTTCCAGCTAGCTGGACTTAATTCGATAACATGGATTCTATATTTCATGCTGTCGTAAATGAAAATGTCATGTGCATTTTCAATCAGCTAGTTGGAGAGGAGGACTAGAGCAAAGAATAATTCGATTATGTTTTGAACTTGGACATCGTGATGATTATCATGAAAATTTCTGAAATGTAGTACTGTTGAAAATTTAGGCTGATATATTTTTTCGGCAGAAAAAATTTTCCATAAATTTATATGTAGTACTTTTTGGCGCTCTTATTCACCCGAACAGAGTGCCTATCATTTTGCCCAAATATCTGTAATTTTGGAATATCGAGCCGAAAATGGTCTCAATCGATTGAGTTCGACTCCCTGATGAAGAATCTGTGGCGAAAGTTGAGTCTGTCCGGCCGGCCGTATCCTCTCTAACATCCAAAAGATATTAGCTAGAGTTTTCACATTTCCAGAATAGGTTAGTTGCCCAAATATCTCGGTCAAGTTCATTATTGGGCCAAATCCGTCGGATGGTTCAGTAGTTATGAGCATCTGAAATTTTGCTTCCTCAATAAATACTAGAGTATACATCCGATCAAATTGATACTTCAAATATTGTTGAGGGAGGCTGCAACAAAACGACTCGCAAAATTTCGCAGAAATCGTCACTCTAGAAAATTTTTTAAAAATTCCCAAAAATAATTTTTTTATTACTCACTATCTCATAAAGTATTTTTCGGATTTCAATAAAAATTCGTGAATATATTGGGGTGATCGATATCTTACTTATCCCCAAATTTCATTGTCGTAGCTCTTTTCAATCTAAAGATATGATCATTTTTTTAATTTACTCAAGAGAAAAGAGAAATGACATACGTCCCGATGATTTTCTTTGAACGATGTCCATCACAGATCGATATTCGATTGACAAATGCCGGGCTTATTAATCAGTGTCAG
The DNA here is from genome assembly GCA_030674115.1 of Micraspis discolor. NCBI lineage: Eukaryota > Metazoa > Arthropoda > Insecta > Coleoptera > Coccinellidae > Micraspis > Micraspis discolor. Next base: position 57,221 of record JARTUT010002290.1, read on the forward strand.
TTGGCGTAATATTAATCAAAATTTTTCATAACGGGTAATCATAGAGATAGAATTCAATCTCGTTGGCTGAAATAATATACGTTGTCAAAATTCAGAAAAGCACTGACGTAAGTTTTGAGGGGAAGGGAATTATAGCTTCGAACAAAAATTTTGAGTAGTTTTAATTAAATTTGAGATTTGTTTGTTCATTCATTGGGCGTTAATATTTGCATCACATTGTCCCATAGTACGAGAAAAGACTATTTTTCACCTGATCAGAGTGCTCATAGATTTGTTACGGTTTGAATATTTACTCGCAAGTAGCTCAACAAGAACGATCTGACCTCACGTCAGTGCTTTCTAAATTTATTACAGATAGTTTTTACATGGAACCCGATATGGACAGATTCGAAACAAGGCGCACTTTCAGAATCTGCAGAAATATACAGGGTGTCCGATTTAAATAAAAAAAAATTTTGTCAATATCTTATTAATGAAAATATGCTTATCAGATGCATTGTAGACCATTACACTCAGCTGCCAAATTTCTAAATTATCGCCTGTTTCGTTTTAAAGACATTAATTTGGTGCCAAACTTTATCCCAACCCTGAATATAGAATATAAATTAATTCAGCTTGTTTTTTTAGGATAATGGCAGTTGATGGGAAGTTTCAATGAGCCAGTATCGATACGGAACCTAAATGTCAACTTAATTAATCAACATTAATTTTTTCGTCTGTGATTGCTGGCCCTTGAGTAAATGAAAAAATAATTTCATCTTCCGGTGAAAGGAACAACAGCAATGAAATTGGAGAATATGTAAGATATCAAAAACGTTTATGTATGTACAATTTTCTGTTCATATACGTCGAAGTCTTACGAGGTATAAAATATTGGGAAATATATTTTCGAGGAATTTTTTAGCGTATCGATTTCTGAAATTATTGAAACCCAAGCACATTTCAGTTTCGGAAAATAGAGAGTATACGGTCGGACGGACATACTCAATTTTAATCATGTATTCTTCATCATCAAGTCAAACCCAATCGATTGAAAGCATGGAAGTTTCATCACAATTGTTTCAGACCATTTGCAGCCTGCTATTGGAAAATTACAGACGTTTAAACAAAAAGATCGCACGGTGATCCGCTATGAAGAAGCGAGCTGAATTCTAATTTTTCCAAATACTTCAAATGGTTTATAACACCTATTGATTTCTCTGTTGCGTGATTACAAAACTACTCAGAATTTATTCCAACAACCTCGAAATTTCACGCTCTGAGAATTCGCAAAGTCCATTGCATTGGAAACAGGTCCCACCACTTGTATTACAACAAAATAATATTTCGAAATTAAAATAGCACTCATATTTTACAGGGCAATAAAACATCCAGGGTTTATTTTTCAGTAGAAACATTAACTTTTTCAGATAGATTAGCAATAATCGTTTTCTCTAGAAGAAGGGGTTCATTAGAGCTATTCAGAACATGTGGTATGTGACAGGGGAAGAAATATAACACGCTCCCCATTGAGGCGGTAAATCTTCATAGAAACGAGGAAAACTCAAGAACATGATTTATTTCGCCCAATGCTCTCGTTTGTTATTCTGGAGATATAGATTGATGAATAAGAATTTCTTCTCAAATAAATTGCTTTGATTGCTTCTTGCTTCAATTAATTAGGCTCTGCCTTAGGGTAAATTAAATGATTTCGATAGGGACGCTTCCTTTGATCAAATAAGATTTTTTTCTGTAAAAGACAAATTATTAATTTAAAGTTGACATCCAATTATTCCATCGACAATAGAAGTATGATTACCATAATTACCTTCTTGTGGCCATAGAAATTTTTTTATGGTGTAATATAAATGCGAGTTTTCAATTTGGATATATTGAAAATCACTGACGTCGCTCTGAGGCTTAGGCGCTCTTGATGTTCACTATATCCTAACACAAATTGGCCAAATAAATATGATGCTTAGAACGTGAAATTTTTATAATGGAAAATTGTTACGAATTTGACTGTTACCATTATTTTCATTGAATAATAATATTAACAATCTTGATTATTCAATAATTATCATGATGAATAATAAAAACAGTTAAATAATCTTCCTTTTAATTTTTCATCACCAAAAATATCAGCCTTATGATATTTATGATGAATATTGGTGATAGCAAAAAAAATCTACCTAAAATTATTGAAGACATTATATGCCAACAAAGATTGATGCAGAGCGTAACTAAATAAGTGTAAAATATTTAAGGAGGTGATTCCTCATCGCAAAAAAGAGATCCCTGGAAACTGTGGAACATTATCGGCAAAAGTACTTATGAAATAGATTTTCACAGTCAATTTTTCCAAAGCTTTAGCGAAATACCTATCGTAGTATAAGATTTCCTAAAAACTGAACAAAACCTACCGGAGTAGAAACTTTACCGAAGAACTGAATCAAACCTGCCGGAGTTAGAATATTACTGAATTTGAAATACCTTGCCGAGGCTGAACAAATTTGCCGAAGTTAAATTTTACGACGTACTATAAGTTGTTTCCCCGAGGACTGGAGAACTCAGAGAAGAAATAGTTTTTGTTGGAAAGTTTGTCTACAGGGTGGAAGACTTAAAACCCATTTTCGACACCAGACTCATCCCGAACTCCCAGAATGGTTGTATGGCCCTGTTATCGCATGAATTGGGACTCAAGATCGACAAGATAAGTTCCAGCAACAATGGTAGATATTACCTGTTGATTTTTATAATTAGAAATTAATCGGTTTCACTTGCAACTTTTAATTTAGACAATTTATCATTTGTACATACTGTAAATATCTAGTATGCGTGAAAGAGTGGAATAAACTTCGATTGATCGAGTATTTACTATTATTGACTGGGCTGGAAGCATCTACTTAAATTCTCTGAAGATGAATGTGAGGTGGCTTTTGTGCTCTAGCCAGCCTGAGCTATTTTTCAGAATTAATCAAATCACATTTATGAATTAAATTAATTTTTTTCGATACATTTTTTTATCGTTACAACATGTGTCGTGTTCTTAGATTATTTTTATGATAAGTAAAGGTAAATAAATAGAGAACTGCCAAAGTGGGTTGGTCTCATTCTGAAAATGAAAAAACATTATGAGTGTTTATTTCGAAAAAAAAAAGTTTTTCACAATTTTGTGAGCTGACAAATGCTAATTTTTTTTTGTACACGCTGTATAAATGGCATCTTAGATTCGGAAACGGGGCGGAGATGAAACTATTATCCGAGGTCATGCCAAATTTCGAATCGAAATCTCGAATATTGAGTGAAATATAGACATTTTCATTACTTTCAAATTGGATTAAAAATTATTTTAAATGATTTTTAACTCAAAAACCGTTGAAGATATACATAGGAAAAATATTTATTAATTTAGTTTTTTATGGAGAATCATAAAAAAATAGAAATAAGAGTTGTTAAATTCAAAATAACAAAGCAATAATTACCTCAATAATTTAATAGGCCATTCAACTTGAGAACTCGATTTATTTTATTGAATTTTTGTCTAACAATTTCATTTAGCGAACAGCATGGCATGTGAATAATTAACATGTTTTAATTCAGTATTTCAGGCTGTTCTTCCAACTCATCTTGTGAAGTAATCATGTCGAATCTTACTCGAAATAAGAGTCAATTAGGCCATATTTCCCTTTTGATATCATACCACATTATTGTTGCTTTTATCAATCACGCTCTTCCCCAAAACTCGTGGGGTCGTTTCGTGACTTTGATACAAATGTCGTTTGCGGAATTGCCAAGCAACAAACTTTCATATTGCAATTGAGAAATCTAGCTGGCAAAATTTCATCTCCAGTAGATGGCATGTGAATATTTCATAATGAGCTCGAACTTAGTCACGGGACCTGTTTTCCACGTTTTAGGGGTGTCGCATCAGGTGATCCTAGAATAATAAAGTCTCAGAATTGCAATTGTGAATATACCCCGTTGGAGAAGATATTTTAACACTCATTTGTTGTAAGCGAACAGAACGACAAAGTTCATTTTGGGCTTCTAAGGAGAAAAGAGAAGTTGTAAAGTTTAACTAGGTGTATTATCTTTGAAACAATGCGACTGGCCTGTCACCAAGATTGCAATGGTGCCAAATGTTGTGAAAGATGAGTCTTATGCAGGACATACACGCTACGGTAGACCGGAGAGGAAAATTGTACAGGTATACCTGCGAAGGTCTGCCTCGTGTGTGGGGACGTTCCGGTAAACCGGACAGATCCTGTGTTCGTTAGCAACGACCGTACGGTGCCAGTAGACCGAGTCTAATCTCGACTCCGGCGACCTGTGCAGGCTTGAAAAACTACAACACACACGCTCCGGTCGACCTGCGTAGGTATACCTATACAGTTTTCCTCTCCGGTCTACCGCAGCGTGTCTGCCCTGCATTACTGAGCGAAAGGGTATATCGATATGGCTCGATGTGCACCAAGTGTATAAATTTAAGTGTAGTCGGTATTTCTTGAAAAAAATAGGTACATACACACAATCAGATTCTTCAAATAATGGAACTGACGAAAAGGTATCCCAGAAAATGCATTCTATGTGTGAAATCAAAGGCTATTCAACTCAGTCGCCAATTATTCTGTGAAATTGAATGTAATTCGGGTAAGCACTTACTGCAAATTTTAATTTATTCCGGGAAAAGTAACAATTATATCTAAATTTTACAACAGACATTCTTTTTCAAAATTGGGCAAGGATTAAAGAGAAGAAAAAATTTTCAGAATATAGTGAACACAAAACAGATTTAACAGAAAAAGTTATAGGGGTGGATACTTTCAATCCCTAATAATGAAGTTATGGTGTTGAAAAAATCCCTGACAAACCGACTAGTATGACATCAGTCATACTTCGAGAGACACATACGGATACTGAAAAATATCTTCGTGTAAGAGGAACTATAAAAGGTTATGTATTTCTTGATCATCTCTTTAGTAGAATTTACGGTTTAGCTTGGTATGTTAAAAAATCCTTAGTTCACAATATCGAGTTGATCCGAAAAGGCGAGTTTGATGTTGTTTTCTTTATCTCTTACAAATTTTTTAATATTTCAATCGTTTTGAATGATTGTTTGGGCTATTACCATCATCTATTGTGAGAAAGTCAACCTGAACCAACAGATATAAATCAGACCATTAAAACCGTAATTCCTTATGTAAAAGGTTTGTCGGAGAAAATGAGAAGAATTGGAAATAGATACAACATAACGACTACATTCAAAACTCAAGACACTATCAGAGCTAAACTTACAAAAGTTAAGCCTAATAATGAGACACAAAGGACAAAGAACTGCATATATGAATTACCTTGCGAGTGCGGAAGATCTTACATCGGAGAAACTAAACGCCCTCTGCATGTACGAATAAAAGAACATCAGAAGCTTCTACTAGTACTAGACAGCGACAAATCCAGGTTGGTTCAACATGCTGTAGATGAGAATCATCGTATAAAGTGGGATGAAGCATCAATAATATCAAAAGAAGAAAAACTTGCAAGAAGAAAAAACCAAAGAAGCAGCATTTATGAAAATAACACCTGATTCCATAAGTGCTCCATCTATAGATCTGCCAGAAGTTTGGACGCCGATAGTTCGATCCAACTTAAAAAGATCATCATATCACAGATGAGTATATAACATCGTTCATTTTCTTTCATGACTTCTGTCAATATTGACTTTTTGAAAATTGATAATTTTCAAAAGGTTTCTTACTTTTCTCCTTGATAAAGATAGAAGATGTCTATCGAAACGTCGGAAATCATTACATCCACAATAGATGATGGTAATAGCCCAAACAATCATTCAACACGAGCTCCATCATCAACAATATCTCGTCATCAATTTCAATCGTTAATATTTATAAACTCCGAATACTATTTGGCCAAGAAATTCGGCTCATCCTTCAATATATTGCGTTTATTTTAATTCTCACCACGTAATGTGGGGTTATAGTAATAATAATAGAATTATAATAGCTTTAGCTGACTGGAAGGACGACAATAATTTCTATTTGATTTTTGATGGAAAAGATGTACCTTGTCTTCATTACTCTTGATGGAATAAAGGCTGTAATCCTCATCTCTGCCTAGTGTCTTGTTACAATACTTGCAAACCGCTTACTATAAAACGTAAAATTCTAGGAGTTTTTCCTCATTGCCAGCATAGACCTATTCTGTTGACTTCAAGAATATTAATTCAATATGCTGAATGTTTAAAGAGTCCGCGTTGGAATTTCAAGGGAGCAAATTGGATTGAATTTGCTGAGAAAGTAGACAGTGATATTAGGTGGTTTAAACCCACTCACGATAACTATCACAGATTTCTAGGTGTTGTGAAAGCCGCAGCAAAAAAGTTCGTTCCAAGAGGTTTCCGGAACGGATTATATTCCAGGTTGGTCGAAAGAAACCGATAATTTGTATAGGGACTATCAAACATCACTATCCGTTGATAAATGTAAAACGCTTATGAATTCTATCAATACAAGTCGAAAAGAGGAATGGGATATTGTTGTATCAAAAATAAATTTCATACATCCGAATAGGAGTTCATATTGAGAAAATTAGGTGAAAATACTCCCTTACCTCATGATCATCAAAAATTGATCCAAGATTAATCGCTCGCCGCTTATTTGGTGTATGTGAATCAGTTAATATATCCCAATCTAAATTGACGAATATGAAGAAAAAATTACACATGTTCAGGAGATAAGCTCCTACTTTAGAACATCTGTCACATCCATTCAATATAGATGAAATGAGGGTCGCAATTATGTCTATCAAATCTCGGAAAGCAGCAGGTCTTGACGGAATTTATCCTGAATTCGTCAAACATTTAGGAAAAAAGGCCTTGTCTTGGTTATTGTCTTTTTGAATTCAGGAAACTTTCCTTCCAAATTCCGTAAGGCTAAAGTAATAGGTATTTGGAAACGAGGAAAAAATCCTTGTGATCCTAGTAGTTATCGACGAATCAGTTTATTGAGTGTTCCTTTCAAGATATTAGAAAGGCTAATTCTTTTTCGAATTGAATCTTCTATAGAAAATGCTCTACAAAATTTCCAGGTTCTCAGCACTACAACTTTCATGGAATCAGGCTTCAATAATTGGTTGAAAACAGGAGCTGCTTTCATTGATATATCTTAGGCATATGACGCTGTGTACAAGAATGGATTAATTTTCAAACTCTATACCCATCTGAAGTGTGGAAAAATGATTCGATATGTGCAACTTGAAGAAGCCTCTGTGTTTATTAATACAAGACCACTCTTGAAGAAGGAAGTCCCTCAAATAAATTCAAGCTTATTTTGTACACACAATACTTATGCGGGGAGCCAGGGTTTTTTCCCTAGGCTTTCATGTCATACACCAAATTGTAGCCCCTGCTAACATTATTTTGTAAGCCTAAGTTCAAAGAATATATATGCAGTTTCTCAAATTCGTAGAAGGTCATTACTATTCGTATCTCAGAACCGGTAAAATTAATTTAAAACAGCAAATTCGTCGCCCCCTTCTCAGGGCTGTAACTTGGAATGGAAAACGATGTCTAAAAAAGTTTGGAGGAAGTACCTACTCCCATTTCCCTTAGGAATAATTCTCAGGAAGTTCTTCGCCCTGTGTAATATAAACTATTGAATATTTCTCATGCAAAGAAACATCCGGAACGGTCTTGTCGGATTATGACATAGTGTTTTGTATTATTCGTCTAATAAATAAACAAAAAGTCCATTGTAAAAACTATATTTCAGTATGTTCTTGAAATGGGGTCTAACACAACGGAATAATCGCAAAAGAATTAATTATTCTAGGATCGCCTAATGTGGCCCTATAAGGTGATGACGAAACCCGTGGATATTCTCGCTCATTATTCAATACACATGCGCTCATAATAGAAGAGTAATTTATTTCTACAAGAAATCCAATAACCTCATATGAATAATTAGCTGTAAATATTCTGTTGGCAGTAATCACATTGATTACTCAGAATATTTAGTACTGTTAAAACAAAACCTATCTGCAACTACTAGTCTAGACCGATAAATCGAAGTGATATATATCTACAAAAGAAATTTAATAAAACCCGAAATCCGAGTTCGACGAATTAAATGAAACTGAATTGATTGGACGGATTTAATTGATACCAATTTATTTCGCAGAGGTTTTCGGGAAACGAGCATTGAAATGCTGATAAAGTGATAAAGCAAAAACTGTGTAACGGTTGTATTCATAATGTTTACAATGTTTTCAGAAATGGGAAACTAGGAGAATACATTGAATGACTGGCTATAAAAAAACACACAAAAAAAAATTTCATAGAAGTACTGACGTGAGGTCAGGAATTTTATCGTGGTCATCATCTGGGCGCTACGATCGTGGCACACATTTGTTCCAATATTCAAGAAGTTATCAAAGAAAAATATTCAAAATTATGAAATCAGAAATCTTTGATTTCGTGTAATAAATCATTAATAGTTATTTTGTAACGAAGTTACTAATTTTTCATTTTTTTGTATGAATTTGTTTTATGTTAGGGATTATGGCACCCCCTGTATATCAAAATTAGAGTCATTTTCACGACCCCCGAACAAGCGGGGAAAATGATTAAGCAAGTCATTATTGTATGTAGAATTATTTGGTGTGGGGATTATGGTACCCCTTGTATATTGATATTAGAATTATTTTCACGAACTCCAATCAAGTAGGGAAAATAATTACTCGGCAAAATCAATATTTTATTTTCTATTTCCGCTGACTATACTCATTTATTTTGTATATTTTAGAATGTAAATTTTTAGTAGTCAATTCAATTGTCTTGTTGTGAGTTTCGAGCAAATTCCGTAATATTTCTCATTCATTGAATTAAATTAAATATAATATTCAGTTTGAAAACTAATCAAACTCGGTGCAATCATGTGTATAAAAAACTGAGTCTCTCGACGTCCGTATCGCGATAAGGTTTTTTGCTGCATCTGTCTTGAGTTTTTTGTTCCGACCGCCGACAACACCGCAAGATCAGTGGTTCTTCTGTAGAAAATAATTTTGTTTGGTCTAACCAATCAAATTGCAATATTTGGATTTTTGAAGTCACATGACGACCCCGTTTTAGGAGGGTATAAATACTCTCCCGGAGGTTTAAGAAAGGGACTTTTTGACTTTTAGACTTTTCGGAGATTCGGTCGACGGTTAGCAAATTTTTGGCGAGTGATTTTCGAGGCGTAGTAGTGCAGAGTAAGGGCTTTTTTGAAAACGTTTTAAGATTTTTCGGAGATTCGGTCGACGGTTAGCAAATTTTTGGCGAGTGATTTTCGAGGCGTAGTAGTGCGGAGTAGAGACAACTTTTTTAGTTCTTCCAGTGACATTAAGTTAGAGTTGGCGTTTTGAGTTTAGATTGATTTTGATTTTAATTTAGAGAAGATCTTCGAGGTTTTGGCGGTCGCGTTCTGTGAAACTGCGAGTGTAGTGTTGTGCCGTAGGATTGCCGTAGAGTGCCGGGTGGAATTTTACTGTCAAATTTCTTGAAGACCTCTCCACTATCAATAAGCTTGAAGTGGTGTATCACCTTTGTAATTTTTCGTTTATAATTGATTAACGTCCAGATATTGCCACCCTTGAAAACTTAACTGCGAGGTGATCCATTGAGTCGTAAAGGAGCAGTGTTTTGGCGTTAAAGGGTGTAATAACCCTGTTAATTCCCGCGATGGACTGTTGACCGATCATCTTCGATTGATATATCACCTGTACTCATTTTCGTGCATAGCTGATTAACGTGCAGATATTGCCACCCTTGAAAACTTAACTGCGAGGTAATCCATTGAGTCGTAGAGGAGCAGTGTTTTGGCGTTAAAGGGTATTTAAACCCTGTTAATCTCCGTGATAGATCGTTACCCGATCGAAACCCGTACATATCACCTTGCCACGGAAGTTCTCACAATCAATAATAAGGAATTAATGTAAAGTCGATTGTTGTGTTGAATAATTGTTCAGAATCTATTTTATTGAAACCGTTCAAATTACACAGTTGTTCGTTTAATTCTGTGGAAATATAAGTTCCAGTTCTTGTGTTCTAATTCCTCATTTATTACACAGTCCCTTAAGAAATATTAAAGTTTTATCAAAAATAGTGTTTTATTCGGTGTCTGTTAAGAGAATAGAAATACATGATTTTGATCGCTACCACCCTAGATCAATTCGAACCCTTCTCCAACTGTCTAAATGCTACCTAGGGTTAAATAGTGAGAGAGAAATTTTATCAAGGAGTTGCAACCTTGTTAAACCCATTGCAACTGGCGCCCGAGCATTAGAGAAAATTAAAAAGGTAAATTGCGCCAGTCAGGTGGAAAATAACCTCACAATTTATACAACAAGTGAGTTAAATTAATGTTTACGCATGAGAAGAAAGTTTAACCCACGAGCCAGTAGGGCGAGTGGGTTATTTTCTTCGAGTGAATAAACATTTTTAAATATTATAAAAAATAATTTTGGCGTATATTTCCGAACAATCCAAGAAAGTTACGTCTTTATGGTCCTACTAGTAGCAACTTTAGAAAATGTTGGCTCTGAAAGAAAAAATAGACATCGGCAGATTTCACCAAGTCACCGCCTTTTTGAAGCAACATTCCAGGGGATACGTAGCAAAGAATTCGAAGGTATTCACAAGAGAGGAGTTTGAATACTTTTTAGATGAGCAATATTTATTGATAAAATAGTGTTTATTATGGGTGTTGCTGGAGGGTGTAGAATCGGCGAGCTGGTGACTATGACCGTAGAAGACGTGGAAGATCGGCCAGCGTATTGGTTATTCAGATTCCAGATACGAAAACTTATAAGAAAAGAGTGTTCACTGTGGTCAATGGTACTAATAAGGTTGCTGCACTCGATATATTCCGCAAGTATAGGAACTTGAGACCAAGCGACTATTTATAAATTATAAAAATGAAAAATGTACCGTCCAGCCTGTAGGTGTGAATACATTTTCGAAAATGCCCGTTACTAGTGCAAAGTATTTGGGCCTTTCTGATGCTTAACAATATACAGGGCACAGTTTCAGACGTTCTTCTGCAACCCTACTCGCAAATTCTGGGGCAGATTTGACAGTTTCGAAAAGACATGATGGATGGCGCTGAAATTCTGTTGCATTCTCATTCATAGCAAGATGGACTAACTTGGATCTATCGGTGTCCAACACTTGAGAAAGCTTCTGATATTCTTTCGTTGTTACTTTCAAGGGTCGACTTGTATCTGCGATCTTCCGCATTCGCTTGGTTCCTCATATATGCAATACTTCGACCTTTTACTGTCATTATCAGGTTTAAATTCTATTAGATTAGCCCTGATGGTATTCTGTATCTTCAAGGCGGTTGTTATGTCGTATTTATATCCAATTCTTCTCAATTTTTCTGAAACACTTCTCACATAATGAATATAGCTTTTTATGGTTTGTTTTATAACGTTAATTATTTCTTCATTTTTATTTTGTTGGGTAGGCATATGTCTGTTGCTTTATCATATAATCATTTCGCCGCTCTCAATACAATTATTTTACTCATGAAAAGACTTTACTGTAGAATTATTAACCTCCTTTTTAAAGATTTTATTATTTGACTTTGAAAGCTCGTTACAATTCAAGAACTTTATGTGTTTTTTGATGTATTTGTTTCTCCTACTGAACAAAAAGAACCTTTTGTAATGACTTAAACGTGTAGTTATATTGAACAAACAATAAATTTGAAGCATATCAAGTGAGGGATAAGACATTTTTTCATACCCTTTTAATGATTTTTGACTACGCAATAGTACCTATTATTTATAGTAATCAGGTAAAAGCTTTTGTTTGGTTTTGGGTCCTCTTGCAAATAAATAGGTAATTTTATTTTTATGGAAGAGAAAGTAGCAAGTGTTATACCCTTTTGTAATCTTGATTAAATGGGCCATTTTTTAATGTAACTTGCCGAGGGTAGTACGGTACATTTTACTTTTTTTTTATAGCTATTCGGCATCGACAACAGTGTACGGTCCTACAAGTTTAGAAGTATTTATACACTTTACTTTAAAAATGTTTTGTCAAAGTTAGCAGAAAATATACTTTTAAACCATATCTCAACGAAACTTATATTTTTTTTTAATAAAACAATTGCACCTAACAATGGATTTTTGACTGTAATCAATAGCATGGTTATTTAGGATTACGTTAAAAAAAAATCACTGCAGAATTGGAAAATTTGTGACTACAAAACCTGAGGATGTAGTGTAGGGTGTTAATTTTCAACAATTTCAAAATATACCTTTTACCACTTAACCAAGTGACAGAATTTTTTATGATTTTTGCTAGAACTAGTTCAACCTAGCATATCGCCCAGTAACCGCATGACGTTGAGTTACGTGACACCTGTACATCACATGGCGATTTGTTATAAACAAAGAAATAATCTTTCATTGTTTTTTTTTCTGATAGTTCTAAAAATCACAAAAACGTCTCTGTGCTTCAAAAAATCAGATTAATTTTTTATTGCTATTCTGGAGACAATTTTGTTATTTTCGAAACTATCCGAAAAAAGAAGAAAGGAAAATTATTTTATAGCAAATTGCTTGTATAATGAACAAAACAAAATATGTTTGTCAATTTATAGAGAAATGTCAATAATCATTGATAAAATGTCTCAACTAATTATTTTAACACTATTAGTATAAAAAAAATGAACCCAATCGATTGAGATTCATTTTCGGCCTGATATTCCAAAATTACAGACATTCTGGCAATG
>JARTUT010001855.1:0-69820 GCA_030674115.1 Micraspis discolor
AAAAAAAATTTTAAAACCAATAGATGTTTTCACTTCACGTTCTTGTTATAACATACAATAATCTGTGGAGTATCAACATTATATTCTTACAATGTTTTTCATTTTGTTGCAGATTTGAAGAGGATTACATTCATATACGCCAAAGAAGTTCAGCTTCCAATTCTGAATCCAGTCTCCTAGATATTTGTCAATTACGATAAATCAAATGATTTAATTAATCAATTAATTAATTTTTTGTTTACAAAATTTAATTTACTCAATTATGTACAATAAAAAGTTAATAAATATTCTTAGATTTTTACTATAATATTTTCGAAAGATTTTCACAATATGTATAAATTTTGCTGCAACTTTTAGGTCCTTGCATTTAAAAATAATACCCAATAAAAAAATCATGACTTGAAAATTGCAGCAAAATTTATTCAAATTGTGAAAATATTTGAATAATTCGATAATAGAATTATCGTTAGTTGCTTCTGCAGCGGTGGAGGACGCCACAATCGCACCGAAAGTTTTCTACTTTATCGGCTGTGCCGCCATTTCTCACGATTAGTTCCATCTGCTGCTCATAAGGTCGCCACCGTCAACGTGCCAAACGAATCAAAGGAGTTGGTGGTCTATCCCTTCTTTGTCTATGGTTAAATCATAGATGATTCAACAGAGTATAGAATCGCGGTAATTGTAAACCCCATAGATAATTCTTTTGTACCAGAGGTGGAAGATTACGAATGATCGGCATAATCAATTATTTCTTTACTACTAATTTTAATAATCGATAATGAAATTATTAACTAATAGGTTTTCATAATCGAATGGTTCCATAATCTAATGATATTAGTAGTTAGAACAACTTATGACGTTTTTATGATAATATAGCATACGATTCGATGCTGTGAAGCGTATACGTTTTAATTTCAATGCGATTACGCTCGATAATAATGATATTATTATTATTAACATTCAAATTTATTGCCTAAATATTTGCCAATCTGCAAATTTCGCAATAGTTCCATGGTATAATCTTAAAATTGTTATAATATGCTTCTCCTATAAATAACTAATATCCAAATTAGGAGCTGAAAGCACATTTTTGGATGTAATTACAGAGAAGACTATCTGGATTGAAGATACAAATTAGTAGTAAAGCCACATTCTTGAATCCGCGTTTCAAGAAAGCTGCGTTTGGCTACGAAAAAATGTGTGAACCGTGCACAGCAGTGGCTAACTGAAGAAGTAGCAGCATTAATAAATAAAAACCAAGAACACTCAAACCCTGACACGTCTAATAACATGCCTTCTCAAGCATTAGAAAGGACTGACGAAGATGATCCCTGGCTGCATTTCTACAAAAGAGCTATGGATCTAGCATCTTCTTCACGGCCTTCTTCATCAGCTATATAATAATGGTGAAGCAATATGTCGAGTCCCCTTTATTGCCACGCAAAGAAGATCCATTGCTTTATTGGGAGACACATGAAAAAATATATCCCGAAGTCTCTAAACTAGCTATGAACCTTTCGATACCAGCATCTTCGGTACCCTCAGAAAGGCTTTTTTCCAAGACTGGATTTATTTTAAATATTAGACGCAGTATGCTAAAACCAAACAAATTTAATGAAATTGTATTTCTGAACTCCCACATGATGTTAGATGAATAATTTTAATATTTCAGACGAACGTAAATTTAAAAGTTTGACGTCAAACCGATTTTTTCTTCATTTTATTTTTATATTATGTTTTGTTGACAAAAGTTTTTTTACTGAATATCGTTATTCAAATATTTTCATTGTTGAATTGTTATCTATATAATAAAGTAATAAGATCGGGGACCAGAGAAAATTTTGACAGGTGGTCCTGTTAGGGACCCGGAAAGTGCATAAGTTTCCGAGCAGATCTCGCAGGGCCGCTCGAGTGTAGTTGGTACAACTTTTTCGTTAATTATTATTCCTCTTAATATTTTGTTTGTGATACTATGTTGAATGATTATTATTATTGGTAATAGTCCAAATAATCATTCAACAATCATAGACAATATCTCGTCGTCAATTGTGATATTCTATTAGGTATTCGTCATTGATTTCTAAATGAAAGTGATTTTTTTTTCAGAAGACTAAAGTTGTGAGTTTATTTTGAATATCATCATTTAAATTTATTTATTTGGTAAAATGTTTCATTTCGACCTGACATCTGTGAAACTGAAAAATCGGTAAATTAGACCCCAAATCGGTAGAAACACCGCTTAATCGATGGCATCGGCAACATGGAGTACACTATTATGTGTAGCTGACGAGAGACGACTCGTGTAATCGAGAGTGCTGCATAATCGTATCTCGTCTAAACCGAGAGACGATTATGCAGCACTCAATTATACGAGCGAAAGATCGTGTTGTCGTCCATTGTACCCAATTATAATTCAATATGGTAAGCACGTTTCAAAACATTGAAACTCAAATTCAAAAATGACAATTATTAACAAGCATAGAGCAAATCCATAAACTCTATGTTCTGTTTACGGTTACGGTTAAGTTAACGGCCAGTATAAACGCCTACTGAAATTTTAGGAATACGGAATACGGTAACGGCTTGCGGCATGAAGACACCGGCCAGTATAAACGAGCCCTTACTCTTCCACGAGGAATCTGCACATGTTTTCAGGATGTTCAAAATTCTAAATATTCAATTTTTGAGATTTGTATGTGTTCTTTCTGTGGAAATTACAGAAACATTTTATTCTGTGAAAATCATCGAATATGCCTTTATCTATGACTGTTCAATAGCATTGGATTGAATCAAGTTTAATATTTTGTAAAATATCACGAGATGTTAAATTATTGTTTTGATAGGTACAGGTAAAAACTTGAAAATATGTACTCCTTAAGCACCCCACAGGTTTTCAATAAAAATGACATAGAAAAAATAATGCATCATAGCACTACATTATTTTTCACTTGTTCAAAATGACCTTTTTCTGACCTGTCATAATTGGCATTTCCACTCAGAATCATGTCATTTATCATGAAATCATCAAAATTATTGTTAAAATGAACATTTTTCGCCCATTTTTCGCATGAATCCAATATTAAAATATTCTCCCTCAATTTCCCAAAAATATTCATTCAAAGTCGACTCATGTGCAGAGAAAATCACTAGTCGTCCTACTTACAGGACTAAGTATCACATCTTACTATTATCTTTACATAGTACCTAAGATTTTGAAGAAGAAACATTGGAAACCAATATATCAAAGCAGCAGGACACTTGAAACAAGAAAAAAACGATCAAGATAGTGATTCTCGACTGCCCGAAAATGAAGAAAATGCTAGAACTCAGTTCAATTTTATAGACAAGGTGGTGAAGAAATGTGCTCCTGGAGTTTTTCATATTTATATCACTAACACAAAAACTACAAGTAAGCAAGAGATAGCATCACCTTTCGTTTATGGTTCAGGATTCGTTATAAATGAAGATGGTTGGGCCTTAACCAACGCACACGTAGTACTGAATAAGGATTCTTTCATATCATGCAAAATGTCTGATGGAACGGTTTACAATGCAGAGATTGTTGATGTAGATGCTAATATAGACGTGGCTCTACTCAAATTGATGCAGATGAAAAGCTTACGGCTATACCGTTAGGAAGAACCTGGCGTAGTTGATGTTGAGAATGTGGTGGTTGCATTAGGAAGTCCATTATGTTTGAGTAATTCAATTTCTGTGGGTGTCGAGTTCAATCAATCGTTCTGCCAAAGAATTAGACTCAAGAACTATTCCATGTCTTATATTCAAACCGATGCCCTTATTACTTTTGGTAATTCTGGTGGTCCTTTGGTCAATCTTAATGGTAAAGTCATAGGAATAAGCAGTTTGCGACTTACTTCCGGGATATCGTTTGCAATCCCGATAGAATTCTGTCTGAAATTTCTAATGAATTGCAGAACATTCAATCCAAGCGTCAGATCTGAAGATTATGGCGAGATGACTCTCTTTGGTCTTACAACAATTCCAATAACATCTGATTTCTTGATAGACGTTATGCAGAAAAAACTTTTAAGTTTTCCAAAGATGTCGATGAAGGTTTACTAGTATGGAAAGTGTTGAAGGAAGTTTAGCTCAAGACTATGGTCTCTCTGCCGGTGATGTTATCACATATTGATAAAGTTCCAGTTAAGAACGCTGCAGATCTTTATAAAACAAAGATAGAGAAGGAAGAGAAGGAAAAAATTGAGCTCGTGGTTATTAAGAAAGCAACCCAAGAAGAAATTACATTAATTATTCCATTGAATAAAATGAATAAAAACATTGACTAAAATTGATAATTTATTATCTACTTTTCGAAGTGCTTCATTCCTTTCGACTTGAAATTATATTATACATCTTCAATAGAGAAAAATTACATATTTTCAATCGTGGTAACAGCGGAATCACAAGGAGCTCTATCGAGCATTGTATGAAGACCGACAGAGCTTGGCTTTAGATGCTTACTGCCCATCAGTTTAGTTTTCATGTCCTCATTGGAACTGGAAGTTGTGCTGAAGCTATGCATCTGAGTTGGTTAGTCAAGAATTCAGTTACTTGTGCCCAGTCGTTCAGTTTTCATTGCTTGTTAGGTCGAGGCTGTGTAGGCTACCAGTTACTTTGCTATATGTCTAGTGACCAGCTGTGTCCCATTGAATATCCTCGTCAGTCTGTTTCTCTTGTTTTGTTTGCTGTATTCTTATTGTTTTTCTCCATTCTGATCGTTGTTCCATGTTTGCTGCCACTTTCTCTTTGCTATGATCGATTTTTTTGTTTTCTGAGTCGTTTCCTTCTCTTTCTGTTTGTAGATGTTCTTCCTGTGTTGTGATTTTGAAGAAAATAAAGCTTACCTATCCTTCAGTCGTCATGTCTAGTTATAGCATGCGACCACTCAGAGGTACTTTACAAGCACATGTCATATTGCTGTTGATGTGATGTATGGTCTTATTATCGGTAGAAGTAGTGGTCTATTTTTTTCTTATTTTGAATTTTTCTTCTTTTATTTCCAATATTTCAGTGGTATAAAACCATTCAGTTTCATTACGTTCTATGTTATCTGTTCAATGATGATCGTGTTCTGCTAATTAACTATCACTTTTTCCGATGTCTTTTTTTGTATGATATCTTTCGTGTATTGAAAGGTGGTTCACTTGTCTCTCCATGGTTATTTCTACGTAATCTTTTGGTGTGACACTTTCTAGTCTATCTTGATAGTAGAGGGTATCGTTTGTCGTATTGCGCATATAATATTTTTTCAGTTTTGTGCTCATTATAGTTGTTTTCACTCTCGGTTTCCTACCGTTTGCATCCATTCCAAATTTTCACTTCTCCTCAATAGTTCTTGTTAACTGTCCATCTATAATAACAATCCCAATTTTTTCTTTCGGAAGAATGACAAAAGTGATTGAAATTAAACTAATAACAACAAGATGTCGATGATTTTTCGTGCAACCCAAACAACAACAGACCAATTATCCTTGTCTTGGTAATATCAAACACCCATTAGAAAATTATCCAAGAAATAATAATAATAATAAAGGTCTTTATTTCCAATAATAGAAATCCCAAGGGTAAGTTCACCCAGAGGTGTTCTACCACTTATCCCTTGTTACAGTTAAGCAATTTGGGCATTCACCATTTATAAAGATAAAATAAAAAACAAAATGAAATATATATATATATATATGAATTTTGAGCATACTCAATAGATCTACATCTTATTCTCGGAGACTGAATTTTAAAAACAAATTAGAGACGGCCAAGGAAGTAATTTTTATGTCAGTCCTAAATCGATTTTTGCTTATATTGACGTTATGAACATCAGCTTTATACCTTAACTTAGTAAAGAGATAGGGCTCGTTTATACTGGCCGGTACTTTATGCCGTAAACCGTTACATTATTCCGTATGACGTAAGAATTTCAGTATGCGTTTATACTGGCTGTTAACTTAACCGTAAACAGAACATAGAGTTTATGGATTTTGCTGTATGCTTGTTAATAATTGTCATTTTGAATTTGAGTTTCAATGTTTTGAAACGTGCTAACCATCTTGAATTATAATTTATTATATTATTTGATATTAGGTACCGCTATTAAAACAGAGATCGATTCTGTTTTCAATACTCTTATATAAATAATTGACGCTCTATAGAATGCGCATGTGTCAAAAAATCTCGCCCACTATTATATTCCCTTAATTTGTCTTATTTATAAGATAGTCTTATACACTTATAAGATAATCTAATCTTATTATCTAATATATATATGTAATTTGTCCAAATAATTTATGAATATATATTTCTATGAATTTGTCCCTAGAAGTTGAACATTTTACCGGTACGGGAAAAGGTTAGGGAATGAGTATGAACGAAAGCATTGAATTCCTATGGTTCAACTTTTAAGGTTAAGGTTACGGCATAAGGTACCGGCCAGTATAAACGAGCCCTTAGGGTGGACATCTCTTGACTACTATTTTGTGATAGGTACAAACAGCATAACATTCGAATCTAAACTTCATCGGCAGCCAACCCAACTCCTTCAGCTTGTGAGATACGTGATCAAACTTTCTGATACCAAAGATGAACCTCACGCAACTGTTCTGAACACGTTGAATTCTGCTAAGAGACTCCTGGTCCAGGCAAAAAGCATAGACAGTAGAACAGTAGTTGACAGTAGTAGTTGACAGAACCAAAGACTCACAAAGCAGTTTTTTTGTATCGATCGGTAAGTAGGATCTATGAGGGAACATCATTCTAAGAGCTCCATAAGCACCACAAATTAATTTCTCAATATATTCCCGGAACCGCAGTGACTCGTCCAAAATTAAACCTAAGTCACGCGCACTTTCAACGAAATCGATAACACAACCAGAAACAGAAGGTTTGAGCTTATTATTCTTGACAAGTTGCTTATCGTTTCTGGAGCCAAAAGCAAGTGCATATGATTTCCGCGCATTCAAAATCAAACCATGCTTCTTCGCCGCTTCACATAAGCTACCCAAATCCTCATTAAGCATAATTTCCGCAGCAGTGATGAATGAACCTTATGAATTGGCATGTATAAACTATGAATAGTACAGGTCCAAGAATTGAACCTTGAGGGACTCCACTGGCCACGAGCCTGGACCTAGACAGTCTACCACCCAGCTTCACGAATTGTGAGCGCCCACCGAGATAAGACTCGAAAAGAGCCAGAGCCGGCCCAACCACTCCACAAGACTCCAACAAGGCCAGGAGAATGTCATGCCTCACAGTATCAAAGGCTCTACTAAAATCAAGCAAAATTAAAGCAGCACATTTGCAGTCATCGAGAGCCTGCAGAATGTCATCGGTAACATCAAGGAGAGGGCCGGTTGTGTCATAGCCTGGTCGAAAGCCGTACTAATTCCTTTCACATTTTCAAGGTTTCCTTGCCCCGAAGAAGCCAATAAGTAGAAACACGTGTCAGCAAGTACGTACTAATCTCAATTTTTTCTGCAGATCTGCATTTCTGCGGAATCACCCACGAATAATTCCATCTCAACTGTATTTAAATCTCCGCACTTAACTATTTCGCTATTATAAACGTGTTAAAAATGAATTCACTTATATAAAATAATATATATAATAATTAATACCTGGATGAAACCTTTTTACATGTCTTATTAAATTACAATATTTCACAAAAATTCACCACAAACATTGCAACTTGCTTTTGGCGGATTAGTTCGCTTTGGAATTATAGCAAAATGATTTGAAATAAAATATGAGTTGATTACAATTCTGAATGCTAACAATTTGAAAAAGAAGGGTCAAGCCAAAAAAGTGTAGGCAAATTCTGACCTGATATAATTTATTTTGCGCAACTCTTCCCAAAAAAGTAATATGTCCCTATGAATTTGAATTAACATTGAATACGTTATATTATAGCCCAAGGTTCAAGATTTGGTCAGTAAAATATCTTCATAAGGTAATATTCAGTTTTCGACATGCGAAATCCCAATAATTATGGACCGGCGCTAACAGAATCAAAAATCATATTCTCATTTTCAATATAGGGCTTTCCAACGTTCTAACCTCAAATGTGTCAAAATGGCCGCTGTAGGAAAAACAAACGTTTGTTTGCATTGAACGCTGTGTTGTTTTATCATTTTTGTAATGAAAGATTTAAGATAAAACGATCGCATATTCCTTTCGAAGTTTGTTCTTTCGGTGAAATGATTGTTAAAGAATAGTGGACGATTGTTGAATAGATAATTTATAAAGCGAATTATTTGAAATAGAGTGCTTAATACTCTAATTTCTAACGTATATAATTTCTGTTGTTATACGTAAAATGAGTGAATATTTCCATAAACTTCAGCAAGAGTATCCTGATGTTGCAGCACATTATTTAGAGAATACAACCCCAGATCATTTATCGTTATAATTTCTTCAATAATGCTGTTATAAAAATTCTAATTATATTTATCTTGGAATGAGTGCAAAATAAATATTTTTTTTATAGTAAGTAGTAATTCTTTATCATTGTTCTTTAATATAAGACCTGAATGCTAATTAATTGTGACTATTTTGATGAAGATATATCTCATAAAGAAACTACATAATTTATTGAAATGTTTTTATTTATAAAGGAACAACTGATGGGCATAAATTATTCAAAGCACATGAAACATGAACAATTTCATCCAAAATCGGTTGCTCATCTTGTGTGCTCAAAGACATCGGGACAACAGTCCCGTATAATACTTTGTCACGAGTATCATCACTTTGAAACTTTCCATCGTGAAGGATGTTTTAATGAACCTCGTTTCCAAATAATGCTGCCGACTTCTCAAGAGTTGCAATCCTATCATCTCTTCACTATTGATATCTGTCTGAACAGCTCTCGAATTCAAATCTTCATCAGGCAATGCTTTCAAAGTATCTTCTTCACAAGATGTTGAAGGTTGGTTATTGCTAGCACAATGTACCTATTCATTTAAAAACTATCAATACAAATTGATTAATACATAAACACCGCCAATTACCTCTGAAAATTTGATTACGGACAGAAGACAAGAGATTAAATGATTAGAATTATTATAGTAATATACTATAATATACAATGGTAACACTTTATTTCAACCATATTATCTTACCTTAGCACTACTTGATTCATGCAATGATTCAATGCCTTACCTCGTCTTTTAACATATCTCTGGTCTTTCTTCGTTTAAACGATTAAGCTTTTTCAGCATCTTCTGAACATGTACTACCATGTTTTCATATTCCAAATTCAGTGAGGGAACCCAGTCTGGGTTTAACATGTCCATTAGATCTGCTGGAGCTCCTTAAATAAATTAAGCTTTCGATTTGCATATAAAACAGTCAACCAATCAAGTTTTTACCTGAAATAAAATGCTTTGAGCATACTAATGAGTATTTGAGCTTGAGTGTCGGATCACTTGATGTATAGCATTTATCCAACGATCTCGTCTTAAAACCGACAGTTTGTTCATTTCAATCTTATGCTTAAAGTTCAAAATAGCAGGAATTCGGAAAAATCTAACACTGTCACGGGTCCCTACACTTCCACAGCCAACAATACAACAAAAATTAGGCATTTTGTATAAAAACAATAAAGTATTTCACTAATTTTTACAAATAACACAACTATTTACTTGTAAACAAAGGCTTTGTTTTTTTCCTACAGCGGCCATTAAACAGCTGATCGTGACAGCAGGTTGGAAAGCCCTATTGATGTATCAGGTTAGAACTTTCAAGCCCCGTATCTCAAAAAACAAATATTTCTAAATTTAATATTCACCAGGATGGATTTTTTCAAGTGGGTTCTGAAAGTCCTCTTGGAAAGATTTTTTCGCAGGTTTTGCAGAATGTTTCCATGTTAAACGAAATGGTGCAGAGGTACGGATCGCTGCGGAATATAAATGATATCCCGCTAAACCGCCAGTCAACGGTTCATCGCAACTCACTGCGCATGCGGATACAAACGGAGGCAAACTGTAATGTGTGTGTCTAGACACGAGTCATGACATCCCGAAAAATTTTAATTCAGAGTTCCCTGATTTCTGTTTATATAGCCGAGTTACGGCTTTTGGTATCTAATATGAACGTCACTGGAAGTTTCTTGTGCAATGCCTCAACAGTAGGTCGCTGCTAGATACATACATGATAGGCCAAAGCGTGATGTAAAAATCAAGAGCTCCTCTCTTGGTGATGCAGCTAAAAGGGCTGCTCGTGCAAAGCTTACTGTTCACAAAAGGAGAGCCAAGAAATTTTACCATAAACTTCAAAAGGTCACAAATTTATGTGCGGAACATGAAGACACTGTTGCACTTTCATTTGATTTCATGCAAAATCTCCCCTTTCAGCGATCCTAGTTCATTTTTACTTGAGACAACTGTTTTGGAATAAAAAATCTAAAAACTGGGAAATCTGAAAATGATATATGCAGCATGCTAATGAAATACATTGACACAAATATTACATCAAGTGTAAAAAACTGTACCTTTTTCGAGAGCATT
Organism: Micraspis discolor; assembly: GCA_030674115.1. Lineage (NCBI taxonomy): Eukaryota > Metazoa > Arthropoda > Insecta > Coleoptera > Coccinellidae > Micraspis > Micraspis discolor. The sequence continues at coordinate 10,521 of JARTUT010001855.1, forward strand.
CACATCTTCCGAACTATCGAGATTTTGGTATTATGAAAAAGATGATACGTAAACATGATCGGATATACACACCTGATGAATATGAAGAATATGTGCTCACTCCAGTAACTTCTTTCACATCATCAAGCTACTCACTAGTGAGATAAAATATTTTGATGGTTGGTGGAAGGAATATTACACAAAAAACCCACTAGCAAGATAATGCTGAGGGAGGAGTATGCCAAAAGAAGCAAAATTTAAGTTTTCTCCCAACCGACATAAAGAGTTCCGTTTTAACTTTGAAGAAAAGGGGGTAATCACAGCATACATTTTCATTGAAGGAATACAAACGCACAGCTATCAGCTGCTGAGACCTGCTTTCCATAACGTCGATATTGCTTTTCCTTCAATCCAGAAAATGATTGTTCATTTTCCTAAAAAGTTCAAAGTTTTTTATGATGAACTATTTACCTGGCCAACCACTGATCATGAAAATGATACTGTAACTGCATTTCTCATACAAACTTTTAACGAATGGTTATCTTTTTCCAAGTTTCCTATTGTCTGTAAAAACAGTTGAGTGCAGAAACAGCATTAGACAAAATCATAATTTTAATTCTCCTGGGCCTAATTTATGTGGAAATTAGGATTTTTTTTTATTCCAGCAACATATAAGCATGTTATGATAAAGAAAAAAATTGTTCTCGAATATTTTAAAATATGGGAGTGTTATTAAGTACGTTTTTTCTCCCTCCTGTAAAATTTGAAATTTGTGACTGACGTTGTTTCTGCACTCACTGATTCATTTACAGAATCGCTACTTTGTTACATCGAATAAAATTTTCGAACATACAGCGCTACACTCCCTATATCGCCTTACAGAATAGCACCATTACTTTAATGGATCAAGGCTTTTCCCCGACACAATATTTCTGGTTCGCGTTGGTAATTCTTTGTAATCTGCTAGTACGTTGGTGAGTGGTGTACTGCATGAATTATTGTTGTCACATTGGCCTCTGAAGTCAAATCAGGTTGTTCGTTATTTGCCGACGACGCCAAAATCTACAGAAATCCCTTCACCCAGTCACACGTTTCACAGGGTACCGAGCTACTGCGAGATGGTTCAGAATGTGGATAATTCCTCTCAATATGGAGAAGTATAAGGTTCTTCATTTGGGTAAATAAAATATAACATTTATCCATGTCATCGAATCTGTCCCTTCTAATCAGGATCTTGGGGTAGTCTATCGTTGTTTTCTACTTATGCGTTTCCTTCCTCGTACATACACACATGACTCGTCAAAGTGGCTTTTTAAGTGTATGTGTGCCATGCAACTGAAGATGGTTCTTTGTGATATCTGAGAACAGGAGCCACCGATATTCGAATCCACTTCCTGTAGTATCCCAGGTACACCTCTTTGCCCTCCTGCCTGCCTTAGACATGGTAGTTGTACTTGAAGTTGTTATGTGGGGCTATATAAAGGACCGCCACAGTGAAAGGATGCAAGTTCAAAAAATTCAACTTCCTATTTTTTGATAACGTGGCAACATCCTTACGATCATTAATTTTTGCCAGCTAGCTTCAAATCGGTCATGGAACATATGAATGGGTCTATGCTCATAAACCATTCTTCATATTCCATAATTTTTTAATCTCTATGGCACATAAATGATCAACATAACCTATTGAATAGGATTTGATTTTGATTGAAAAGAAAATCTAGTGGTCTTTTTCAGAGTTTTGTCACAGTCAAATATAAATACTTATTCATTACATTTTTTTCATCATCATAAGTTTCATACGGAATTTTGTAAAATGAAATTTTTTCGTCAAAAATCTTACAAAATGTGTCCTGAGAATTGGATACGTAGCAGAAATTAATGGGAAACCTAATATTACTGTACAAACTCCTATGGTCATGCTGCATACCCAAGTGAGTGGATAAAATTCTCCTCGAACCCTCCGATTAACTTTCAACTTACAGGGTGGGCAGGTTCCATATAACTCATGAAGTTCTCAAATTGGTTAATAAAACACCTCATGTCTTACAGATTCCTTTAGTTAGTGTTTATAATTTCAAAGAAGCTATGGAGTACTTGAAGGAGCAATAAATGATTTTATAGGTTGAAAATATTAGATGATTTTGAATTCACAATAACATCTTTTTCAACAGGAAATGAAGAAAGTATATGCTGTTTAACATTACAAGACCCTAGCAATCTTACACAACAAGGTCATAATGCTAAAGGAAAAATTCGATTTGGACAAAGAATGGAAAAAGTATACTATGATAGTAAAACCTACATGGACACGGTGATCTCTTTTAGGCCTGATATGTACCACTTATTGTCTGACGGAGATACAAATTTAAGTAGTCCTCAGAAACGTTTAACAAAAGCGGTGGATAACACAATTTCATTCTATAAAGAATGCTTAGATATTCACAGAAATTGTGAGGAACTGAAAGATTCTTTAATAATTGCTCCAATCGCTGGAGGATACAGTATTCAACATAGGAAAAAGTGTTTAGAAAGTATATTGCAGGATGAGAATGAAATTGAGGGTTTTTATTTGATGGTTTACATAATAATGGCCCAGAAGTAGAATTTTTATCCTTCTCAGACATAGAGACTGTGATAAAATTTTTAATTGTAAGTTTGTGATTTATTGTATAATTTTTTAGTTTCAAGAGTTTTTTTGTCTAGGAAAACTCACCACCTCAGAAATTATGAGCTGTGCAAGGATGTTGGAATCCATTAGTTGTGTTAAAGTTGGTGAAATTAGGTGTAGACATGTTTGATACTTCCTACTGTCGGATTTTTAACAGAAAGATCTGCTGCCATGATATTTCCAATTGAGAGTTCTGAAGAAAGTTCAACTTACGAGATCAATCTTCGTCAATCAAGGTAATTTTAACTTTCCTTTTGAAGTAAAGGAAAGTCATTTGTGTAAAAACATTTATGGTAGACTACATGTCATGTTGACATTAAAGGATAAGTAGTAAATGAAAATGCAAAATACTTCATTTTGGAGCTGGTGAGATGATGTAATGCAAAAAAAATTGACTTATTTTTTCCATTTCGAGAAATTCATCTCAGGATGAAACACTGTTTTAAATATCAATTAGATATTATCTTGAAAATGACAAATCATACAAATAAATTCATTATTGGAGCTCTAGTTCCTCGAACATAGCGTTTAATAGATCGGGTCAAAAGTCTGTTTTTGGGTTAAAGTGGTATCAGTTGTTTTGTTCAGACTCCCTGATGAAGAATCCGTGACCAAAATGGATTCTTTTCAGCAGTTCCTCTGTTTGCATGATTAATTTGGAATGGAATAAGCTACAGAAATGGAATTGTCATACATTATTATACATGGTGTTACAAGCCCAAGTGCCTGAATGTATTTGAAAATTGAGATAATTTATGATATAGGTCGCTAAAATATTTTCGAAATCCAGGTTTTCCTAGTTATACACGGTGCGAAATAAGTTTGTCCAAAGATGTTTTTAAATCACTCTAGTTGACATTAATAGAGTGCTCATAAATTTTCTGGAATATTTGCAATTTTCAAAGTTTTTTATAAAAATTTTATCAATGGTAGTAGCTAGGCTGAAGTACCTCAGGTCGATTGCTTGAAATAAATGACAGTTACTACTACTACTACCTACTAGTAGTAGCTAGAACCGATTCTTTTTGGCCGTGAGCACAATGATTACTGAGCGGAATGATCTTGAGTTGAATAGTAGTCCCGATGTTACACAAAAATTTTTTTAATAGTCTCTTCAAATTGAACATTAATCATCATACTCTTTAGTTCTTGTTTGGATATGAATTTTGCCAATTATTCAATCAACTTTTCCAGCATGTTTGTTGACTTGAACAGTAGATATATATATATATATATATATATATTGCGCAGATGTGATTCTTGAAAGTTTGAACAATTCTAAGCAAGTTGTAACGTATTTTTGAATTGAAGATGTTAAAAATATATAAATATCTGGGTACACACAGCAAACGGTTGCTCTAATATACGGTGGGCAAATGGGGGTGGGTTATGAAAGAATTTGAGTAATGTATTTCGATGTTTGGGCGCCAATTGGTTATTATTTTCGAATTAGTTTTGTCGATTGCTAGAAACCAATAACTAACAATGAAAAAAGTTGTTAAATACAAATAAATAAAAAGTCTATACAAACAGTTTATTATAGAGGGTTGTTCGCTTCTACATGCATTTCCAAATCTCACTGGGGGATGAGCTTCCAGAGACTGTTTTCTGTGATGTGGTTGTAGAGATGTTGTCGACCATACCAAAATTAAATTTCCTCCGCAATTTTATTTAACGACGTTGTCTTCTGCTTCGTCCAGATATGATGAATTAGCAGTAATAATTTTACGGCAGTAAAGAAAAAAACCCTGAAACGATAAGTTCTAAGAACTTGGTTTCGTATGCCAATATGGCCGCTTCATATTTGAGAAAAACTCACCTTTCAAAAAGGGTTTCGATAAATTCTTACGGATGACGATGAATCTGAATATAATTTCACTATATTTATAGTAAACTCGACTCAACTGAAGATAGAAATTATTCAAAAAGAGCGATAATACAACTGATCCCTTAAACAGGTTCTACTCTAAGTGAAATCAAAAATGGAAGTGAAATCTTTGAAATTAAATTTTAATATTGAATCGTTAAGTACGTCATCTGGAAGAAACAGAAGGCGACAATGTTGAACAGAGAACGACAACTGCTCGCGGAGATATGAATGAAACATATTTTGAAAATTGAAAAGTAGATGGTGTTATTAACAATATTTGAATATTTTAAAATATACCATAACTTCAACTTCTGATGTAATTTATGAATGCTACACTACCCCCTCTCTTCAAAAAAAATTACCTGTAATTTTTCTAAGTGCGAATTTGCGTCCAGGAATCAACCGCTCTCAAATAATATATATGTAGATACACCTATTCTAATCTATTACCTAAGATAACCCTAATCCTATCCTAACCTATCACTATCCTAACCTATCACTATCTTAACCTACCCAACTTATTCCTAATTACTTAAACTAACCTATTCTAACATATTCTGACCTTGACCATCTGATGAATGTTCAACCTTTATTTATCCTACTTAAGTAGATTTCTCAGAGTCATTAGGAGCCATGACTGATTGACTACCCTTGCAACTTAAGATTGCACGATATTTTTTTCGATATATTTCGATACGGTACATACGATATTTTTCGATACGATAAAAGTAATTCGAGTTAACGAATGACTAAAATGGTAAATAGAAGATAACTAATTTAACATAGCAACTTATGAAACAGATACATCGGAGTTGGAACCAAAATAGGGTTTCAAATCCTTGACATGCCATATTCCGTCGCTAACATTATTCATATCTTGTAGTTCATAGCATAAACGAGAAATTTTCCTTTTTACTTGCCGTAAAACATATTTAGGAGCTAATTTTGCTGAAAATTTCCTCGATGCATCAGACGAAACTTTATTTCTCCTCCAAACTTTATCACCGTTATTGAAAACAAAATCTTTCCTTCGTAAATTATACGATTTAGAATTTCTCAGATAGGCGGCATGAAGTTTTTCTCGAACTTTAGTAAATATTTCCGATAGAGGCTTGAGATTCTCAAAATAATCATCACGATTTTCTGGTAGTAATTGAATACCAGAGGTAGACTCAATCTGACCGTAATAGTCACCAGAAAGAGGCAATTGTCGACCGAAATTTAAAACGCGGGCGTATGACCTGTAACTTCATGTTTCGCAGTGTTAAGAGCATGAGCTATTTTGTCTAACTCCTTGTCCCAATCTGAATGATTGTCATCTTCAATAAAGCTTCTAATAACTGTGCCCACTGTTCTATTTGTCCTTTCAACAAAATCACACTGAGGTGAGTAAACGGCTGTGAACCAGATCTTTTGCACTTGATAGAATTTGCAAGTTCCTTCATAGCGCGTCCTGCAAATTGCGTTCCGTTGTCGGCTATAATGAACTGAGGACACCAAACTTCAAAAATACTTCGGACTCTAAAATTTTCACAACATTTTGGGCCGTAGCTACGCGAAGTGGCTTCAGAATGGTGTATTTTGTGAACCAATCGCCGATAGCTAATAAAAAGGTATTTCCTTTTCTAGAACGCGGTAACGGGCCAACAAGATCCAGAGCTACTATCTGCCACGGAAACCGGACATTTTTTTCTTTGCCCATCAATCCCAAACCTGGACGGTTAAAAAATTTCTGTGCGCCACAAGTATGACAACACCTTACAAATTTAAGAACGTCTACCCGCATCTTTGGCCAGTAATAGAGCTCACTTACTTTTGCCAGAGTTTTATAGAAACCAAAATGACCGGCGGTAGGAGGTTCATGACAAGATCTGATGACCTCTTTGCGTTGGGGTTTCGGGATCACGCATTTCCATTCGGTGATATTAGTTGTCATGGGTAGGGAAGCAGGAATAAGCTTAAAAAGGGTATCATTTTCAACTTTCCACTGTGGAAAAAGTTCTGGATTTTCTGAAATTTTTCGTGTTAAATTTCGATACCACGAATCTATATTCTGCTTATCAATATTGAAAGCGTTCACTTCAACGGGATGCTCTATTCTTGACAAGAAGTCTGGCACGACATTGAGTTTACCTTTACGGTGTTTGAGCTCAAAATTAAATTGTGCTAACCGAACAGACCAACGTGCGAGCCTTCCGGTGGGATTGGAAATTTTATTCAACCAAAGTAGAGAATAATGGTCGGTGATAACCGTGAACTTTGTGCCTTCTACATATGGTCTAAATTTTTCAAGACAAAAATAAGTCCCAGTAATTCTCTTTCCGTCACAGAATAATTCCTTTCAGCGCGTGATAAAGATCTACTTGCATAAGCTATTACTCTTTCTTGCCCGTTTTGTTCCTGTGTCAGAACTCCTCCGACACCTGTCGCAGACGCATCGCATTGAATAGTGAAAGGTAAGTCAAAATCAGGGGAGGTCAAAATAGGGTCTGAAACGAGTGCATCCTTAATTTTAGTAAACGATTCTTCGGCAGAAATTGTCCAAGAAATAGATTGACCTTTCTTTTTTCCTTTTATGAGATCGTTAATCGGCGAGAGAAGTGAGGAAAAGTGAGGTATGAATGACCTGTACCATGAGCACATACCGACAAATTTTTTAATTTCAGTACTCGTTGTTGGACGGGGAAAGTTAACCATAGCACTAACTTTTTCGGGATCCGTTCGCAAGGTACCACCATCAACGATATATCCCAAATATTTAATGGATGTGCGGAAAAATTGACATTTCTCAAGGTTCACTGTTAAGTTAGCTTCAGTCAGACGTTCCAAGACTATTTTTAAAACTTTTACGTGATGTTCAAAAGAGGGCGATATAACTATGAAATCATCCAGATACGTGAAAATATATGGGTCCAGTTCAGGTCCAAATAATTTGTCCACAAGTCGCTGTTGAGCTTGAGCGCTATTTCGCAAACCGAATGGTGTTACCTTAAATTGAAAAAGGCCTCTACCAGCTACGCAAAAAGCAGTTTTTTTCGGGATGCAGGATCAAGGGGTATTTGCCAAAATGATTTTCGTAAATCAATACTAGATATAAATTTTGCACCTGCTAAATTTCTAAGGATACAGTCAATACGCGGAAGTGGATAAGCGTCGTGTTTCGTTACATCATTGAGCTATCGACCGTCAAAACAAAACCTATATTCATTATTTTTCTTTTTAATTAATAGAACTGGACTAGACCAAGGTGATTGTGAAGGTTCTACTACTCCTAATCTTAACATCTCATCCAATTCAGAATGAAGAATTTTGGTCATATAAGGTGAAAAGGATATTGTTTAATGCGGAAAGGTTTTGCATTCCCAGTATCTATTGTTAAAGACATTTTATGAGTCAGGCCTAAATGATCTTTACCATCCACAATATTGAATGACTGAATTACTTCTTCGGCAATTTTTCGCTTTTCCGGGCATAAATTATCAATTTTGTTAATGAATGACGGAATTTCAACAGGTTCACTACTAATAGAACTTAATGAGGAAAGTTTACTCTGTATATTCCAGGAGTAATTATTGTAATCAATTTTAAATTGAATTTTCTACAAAAATCGGAGCCAAAAATAAATGAATGGTTGATGGCAGGAACAACTAGTGCCTCTAAACAATGACAACAATTTTCTATGATGATGGGGAGATACACTAAACCTTTAACTTCTTGTTCTTGATTATCAGCAGTTATAACAAATTCGCGAGAATGAGGAATTATTTTCAAATGTTTTTCAGTTAATATTTTTAAACCGCTTCCACCTACTATAGATACATTAGATCCCGAATCTAACAAAGCAATTATGGGAGAGTTAACTAAAATAACTTCGACAAAAGGGCGGTTATCATTAAATTTTTCGTGAAACAGTGGAAGAGTTTCATTAGGTGAACATAAATTTTCTTTATAGAATTTAGATACAGTTATCTTCCACTTTCGCCAATCTTCCTCGTCAAAAGACCATAATTGTCAGATGTAGTCCTACGATCGCAGTGAGAATGCTGGACTACAGAACAATTCTCAGAATTTAGTTTTTTGAACAGCGATTACACGTATGTACCGTGAATCCAGGAGATCCGCACCGAAAACAAAATTTTCTCGTCCGTTCTTTTGAACATTTTCTGTACACGTGACCAGGTTTATTGCAATTCCAACAATTTGGTTCTTTACTGTTTGCATTCGAAACATAAGTTGACTTCTTATCTAAGGTAGCGACAATTTTCTTAGAATATGGATTTTGTCTAGTCTGAGCTGAAAATTTCGAATTGGATGAACTTGGAGAGACTATTGATAGAAAATCATCATCTTCCAACCGTTTAACGTGCCTATACAGTTCAGAAACACTATCGATTTGAGTCATTGCTAGAGCTTTTCTATAATCATTTATTAAGTTTCTTTGGAGATACTTCAACTTAGTGGCTTCAGCCGGCTCCCTAGTCAATCGTCCGAATAGCTCATTCATTTTTGCGAAATAAATTGTGACTGACTCGCCATCAAATTGATTCCGAGATTTAATTTCTTCCCACAAATGTTCATCATGATTGGGTTGTTGAAAATCTCTTTTTAATTCAGCAACCAATGAGTCCCAATCTTTTACTTTCGAAATTATTTGGCGGAGCCAATATCGCGCATCACCAACAAAAAGATCAATTGCTGAATCGTATAATTCAACTTTACTGACATGACGAGCCTTTCTTAACTCTTCGACATTTTCCAGAAAAGCATGCAACTTATTTCTATCCCCGTTAAATGTTTCACCCCATTTATAAACTGGTACAGATTTTACAACATTGTTATTACCTGTATTAGAGACATTGGAAACTGACGATTGCATAGAAATATTAGGTAAGACAGGTAGTTGAGGTTCGCTAATTTTATCATGTAAATCTGCGTCTAAAGTTAAACAAGTTGCGTACGATTCATTTTTGAACTCATGGCGCTGTTTCACATCGTCCGCTTCATCATCGATGGGCAATCTTTGTATTCTACCTATAACGTGTGCTAAACGTGATTTAACGCGCCTAAAAACTGAATCAGAAGTACTTCCCTCGAAATCTATTATCAACTGAGTAATTGATTCTAATGTCTTATTGATTTCTAATTGTTCTGTTCCAAAGTTGAAGTTAGGGTCCTTAAAATTGAAAACACCACCCGACTTTTCCCTCTCTAATAATCTACCTAAAATCTTTCTCTTATCATCCTGACCTCTATTAGACAAAACACCTCTAATTCTGAGCTCATAATTCAATTCATCCGCTAATAAGTGAACAGGTTTCATTTCTGTCATCATAATATCAGATGAAAAATATTGAAAATTTAAATAATACTTAATACTTAAACGTTTGTGATAAATTATATAGAAAATTTTATATTACGGAGAATAAAAGTTTTTGATTAATACGAAACAGAAATATCAGTCTATGGGAACCCAACCTTAACAGTTTTTCATAAATTCAGCAGTCAATAATGAAAATCATATGTCGTACCAAACTAATTAATACTTAATCTAAGAAATATCACCATAAATCATAACATACGAAATCATGAATAATATGTAGTTGAAAATTATTGAAAATTGATTAAAGATGAAAAAAAAATTACACACACAGTATGTATCAAGTTATCAAGATCAGATAATGTGAACTCTCAAAAAGAGGAATAAAATGTAAACAGTAATTAACGGAGATAACCAAAGAAGAAATTTCATCAAATACAAAACTCAAAGCCCCACGTTGGGCGCCATAATTATGTGTAACGTATTTTTGAATTGAAGATGTTAAAAAAATATAAATATCTGAGTACACACAGCAAACGGTTGCTCTAATATACGGTGGGCAAATGGGGGTGGGTTATGAAAGAATTTGAGTAATGTATTTCGATGTTTGGGCGCCAATTGGTTATTATTTTCGAATTAGTTTTGTCGATTGCTAGAAACCAATAACTAACAATGAAAAAAGTTGTTAAATACAAATAAATAAAAAGTCTATACAAACAGTTTATTATAGAGGGTTGTTCGCTTCTACATGCATTTCCAAATCTCACTGGGGGATGAGCTTCCAGAGACTGTTTTCTGTGATGTGGTTGTAGAGATGTTGTCGACCATACCAAAATTAAATTTCCTCCGCAATTTTATTTAACGACGTTGTCTTCTGCTTCGTCCAGATATGATGAATTAGCAGTAATAATTTTACGGCAGTAAAAGAAAAAAAACCCTGAAACGATAAGTTCTAAGAACTTGGTTTCGTATGTCAATATGGCTGCTTCATATTTGAGAAAAACTCACCTTTCAAAAAGGGTTTCGATAAATTCTTACGGATGACGATGAATCTGAATATAATTTCACTATATTTATAGTAAACTCGACTCAACTGAAGATAGAAATTATTCAAAAGAGCGATAATACAACTGATCCCTTAAACAGGTTCTACTCTAAGTGAAATCAAAAATGGAAGTGAAATCTTTGAATTAAATAAATTTTAATATTGAATCGTTAAGTACGTCATCTGGAAGAAACAGAAGGCGACAATGTTGAACAGGGAACGACAACTGCTCGCGGAGATATGGATGAAACATATTTGGAAAATTGAAAAGTAGATGGTGTTATTAACAATATTTGAATATTTTAAAATATACCATAACTTCAACTTCTGATGTAATTTATGAATGCTACAAAGTGTTTTAATAAGAGCGCCAAAGCCATTTGACCTTACGTCAGAGCTTTTCCGAATTGTTTTTCCTAATCTCAATATTTACTGAATCTCCTTCAAAATATGCTCCATTTCAAATGATAGACAGGTGTCAGCATTTTGGAATCATGGAATCACTTTTTGAAGGCGATCTGGGAGGGCCTTCTGCTCCTGCTAATTTTCTTCTATGCCATATGTGGAGTCAAATACAAAATTAACGAATTGTTTTGCCACAAATCCGGTCGTTTATGGCGAACATTTTCACACAAACGTCTAAACAGTTAAATAGAAGTCCTTATTTACCGTTTGGCCACGAGGAACGAATTCATGATGAACTAAACCACAAATATGGAAGAAACCAATAAGCATTGTCTTGACGTTTGTCGTATTCATAGACCTCGTCACCACTTATAACGTGGTCCGATGAACGTGGCATTACAATTCGCTCAATCTAGCATGTCTGCAGCTATCGCATTTTGTATTGTTTTTGAAGAAAATTCAGCTCTAACGGGAGAAGCCGAGCGACGACGCGTTTCATGCTAAAAAGGATCACCAAAATCAAACGAGCGGTTTCGCGAGAGATGTTGAGGTCACGAGCTCTCACTGGTGTGAAAACAGCAAACCGAGATAGCAAACTTTGACCTTGAAAACCCCGAGCGCGCTCGAAAGATTGCGCGGAGAACGATGCAAAAATTTTATTTTTGCCGAAACATTTGATTGATTTCAATTCTTATGACTGTATTGAGGGCAAAAGGACACTCTTAGAGTATATAGGGCATTATCCTACACTTACGAGTTGTCGAAGGGGCTCAACAAGTGACAAAATTTGCGATTTCTCAAAAACTGTACATAGGATCGCGATCAAATTTGGTAGTAATATTGAGGACCCATAGCAACCAGGATCTGCACATACGGCATGTACTTACACCCAAGGGGGTCGAAGGGGGCACAAAACAGTACAAAATTTGCGATTATGGCGGTATATGGCATCGTCAACATGGAGTACACTATTTATGTAGCTGACGAGAGACGACTCGTATAATCGAGTGCTGCATAATCGTCTCTCGGCTTAGACGAGATACGATTATACGAGATTCGAGAGACGATTATGCAGCACTCGATTATACGAGTCGTCTCTCGTCAGCTACACATAATAGTGTACTCCATGTTGCCGATGCCATCGATTTATCGGTATTTCTACCGATTTAGGGTCTGATCTACTGAAAAGCTGTGAAGATTTACCGATTTTTCTGTTTCACAGATATCAGTTCGAAATGAAATCTTTTACCAAATAAGTAATTTTAATAATGATATTCAAAATGAACTCACCACTTCAGTCTTCTGAAAAAAAAAATAATCACTTTCATTTAGAAATCAATGACGAATACCTAATAATAATAATAACGTTTATTGATCCTTTGAGATAATAATGTATAAGACAAGTCATAAGGTGGAAAATAGAAATTAGATCAGCTAAGCACTATGACATCGTTAAGGTATTCATTTACTGTATAATAACATCTGCTCAACATTAAGTTCTTGACAGTTTTTCTAAATTTTCTGGAATCGAAAGATCGAACACGGTGAGGCAAACGATTATAAATAGAATATCACAGTTGACGAGGAGATATTGTCGATGATGGAACTCGTGTTGAATGATTATTTGGGCTATTACCAATAATAATAATCATTCAACATAATATCACAAACAAAATGTTAAGAATACTAATTATCGAAAAAGTTGTACCAACTACACTCATATAGATACTATAACAATCCAACAATAAAAATATTTGAATAACGATATTCAGCAAAAAAAACTTTTGTTAACAAAATATAATATAAAAATGAAATGAAGAATAAAATCGGTCTGATGTCATACTTTTAAATTTACGTTCGTCTGAAATATTAAAATTACTCATCTTACATCATGTTAGAGTTCAGAAATACAATTCCATAAAGTTGTTCGGTTTTCGCATACTGCGTCTAGCATTTAAAATATATGTCTTGGAAAAAAGCCTTTCTGAGGGTACCGAAGTTGCTGGTATCGAAAGGTACTTAGTTTAGAAACTTCGGGGAATATTTTTTCATGTGTCTCCCAATAAAGCAGTGGATCTTCTTTGAGTGGCAATAGAGGAGACTCGACATATTGCTTCACCATTATTATAGCTGATGAAGAAGGCCGTGAAGAAGATGCTAGATCCGTAGCTTTTTTGTCGAAATGCAGCCAGGGATCATCGTCGTTCGTTTCTAATGCTTGAGAAGGCATGTTATTAGACGTGTCAGGGTTTGAGTGTTCTTGTTTTTATTTATTAATGATGGTACTTCTTCAGTTAGCCACTGCTGTGCACGGTTCGCATTTTCTTCGTTGCCAAACGCAGCTTTCTTGGAACGCGGATTCAAGAATGTGGCTTTGGCAACTAACTTACTACCTTACAATCCAGATAGTCTTCTCGTAATTACATCCAAAAGATATCTGACTGTACCAGAAACATGCGCATTTCAGTGTTTGGTGTTCCGATTTTCTCTGACAATTATCGAACCCAGTAGTCCGAGGTCTGAGTTACATCAGGATTTCTTTCTCTGATTATTATCTGACGGTTCTGGGACTATCCATCCTCTGAACCATTTCATTTTTCTGTAGAACCACCATAGGAGGGAGGAGTTAACCTATTTGTTTAGTAATTAGTAATTTGAAAAGTTTGCATTTTATTAGCATCCGTTTTGAATCTTGCATAAAATGGTATCAAACCAAATGATTATAAATTAATATTATCAAGGGTTTCCAGAACGGTACATTTGTTCTTGGATATGTTGATAATAAATACATAAATGTAACACATCAATGATAATCATAAATCTTTTTGCTTTTCTTTCAATTTGTTGCTTATATGATGAAGAGAATGTAATGATGTAATGAATTTTTTGCTGTAACCGATTCAAATATTCCTAGTAGTTTGCGCATTTTGCCAAATGCAACGTATTCGGTTTTTTCTTTGATCATTTTTGGACCAAATCTTCAAATTGGTTCGCTGTTCCGGTTTTTTCAGTACAATCCCAGATATCAGAATCGGTCCCTACTCAAGAGCAGGTACCAGTTCAGGATCTTTTGAGGTCTACAAATGCTACCAACCCTTAAATGACGATCACTTGAAAACGCAATTTGTGGTAAATTCGTAATTTTAGACAAGGAATAAATCTTCACTACAAATTGGACTAAAAGCTTCTTTTAAGTGATCGCTTGAAAACCATTACATTCAGGAAGGAAATGTGCGCATGTATCTAAGTATATTTCAAAATTCAAATTTTTGACGGAACTAAATGAGAATCACAGTTTACTTATCAGCAACCTGATTATCAATGAAATTACTAGCTAATTTTTTTCTGTTTGATTCGTCAGCACAAAAATTCTTACTCTTAGTTACAATGTTTTATCAAAATTTTGCACCACCCATATTCAGACAATGGTTGCATCATCACTTGAACATGAATATTGAATATATATATTGATAATATAAACTGAAATATTAACTACTCCAGAATTCTGAGCAATCCCTTCCTATACAGTAAATTGTATGGTTACTGCTGAATTACCAATTTTACTTTGGCGGTCAATAATGTTCTGGAAATATTTTCAGGTTGAGATCTCTGAATAAGTAGTTTTCACATCACAGCATTGTATAAATTCGTATTTCAGGTATGAATTGAATTGATATAGTGGGTATGAAATAAGATTTCCTGTTGAGATGAAGAAGCTTTTTTATTTATCGATAATACAACAAATATTAATGCCACGAGAATCACCTAGGAATACAAGGAATCCCATGAACTGATTTCATGAGGCTGAATACAATGCAAAATTATTTATTGATTCTTTAGGCTGGCTCAGCAATTCAGGACAAAAAATAATGAATACAATCTAATAGAGTACAGTTATATATAGAATAATATTCACAATATAAAATTAATTCTAGGAAAAATAGATTCAGTATTAGCTGAATTGAATTTTCAACAACACATTTCTAAGTTTCAGAGAAAATCAACTCTGTGATGACAGATAATTAGTGCACCCATGGCGAAACAGAACAGCTATTAGTTCTATAAACAATTTTTCTTATATAAGGTAAACAATTATCTACAAGAAATATCATATATTCAAGAATTTACCTTCCGATACAAAAACTATAGAGTAATGCTTGAATTCAAATATTGATGCCAAGCGATATAGATTACTCTAACAGATCCATATAAAAGACATTCACATATCAAAAAAAATTTGACGAATGAATTTCAGCACTCCCCAGAGGTATGGATAAAGTCAAACACTCACATGAGAAGCTAAAAATTTTACAAATGATCAAACGCAATCCCTTTACCAGGTTGATCTAGCAATTGTTCACATCTAAAAAATTCACACAATCAGTTCCTTCAAAATCTATTACATTAGTGTTCGGCTCCTTGTGTAATTATCGAATAGATATACATAAGCGTACCAATAGAAAACTGCCACTTTACTTCATAATTTGAGGTTTTATTATAAGAAAAACTCGTTACATACTCATTCTTTGTGGCAGCTCCTGAATTCCTCGTCGAAAAAATTGTTCGTCTTTTGACGCGATGTACGAATCGATCCGATTTGTACCTCTAGGTACAAATAATTCTTCTTTCTATTTTATTTAGTCATTCATTTTTATGGATTGTAAGATTAAGAACTCAGAAATAAAACTCAACTCCCAATATGATTTGTCTCTTCTTCCTAATGCTTCGCTCATTTATTCACACTGCTAGTGAAAGCCTGGAAACGATATAATTAACGTAATAATTTAGCTTATTACAGAAACTGCACTACTTACCTTCATGAAAAATATTTTTTTGTCAGAAATTTCCTGACGAATATTCGTAGACACAAATAAAAAACCAACCAAAATATATAGGATATTTCTGAAGTACAAAAAATGCCTCTGTTTAAGTAGAATTGACCGATAGTAGGGACTGTAGATTGTGATAATCTAAATATGCAGTTTGTATGAATTTAGATTTTATGTATGCCAAATTCTCTGATGCACCCAGTACATTCCTCAAATTCAACAAAATTTCGAAGAAAGTAGTTTCCATGATCAGAATAGACTGAAGTGTGTGAACTGTTGGTGATGATTCCCAATATTTGTAATTGACCGTGCAGATGGAATTTTCTGAAACACCCTTTACATTTCTGAAGGAACAACAAAAAAATTAAATTCAGTTGCACGATTAAAACAAAAAGTAAGTAGAATGTCTAAATTTGCTGAATTTGAGTTTTAAGTATGTGAATTTCTCCAATGTATCCAATGTAGTATATTTTTAAGTACTAAAAGATACCCAAAGAACACTTTCCATAAGTAGAATTAATTTAGTAAGCCCCCTATTCTGCCTTCCTGGCAGGTTTACTTATCCGCCGGATATGCCTTTAATGATATATAAGAGTCTCCGAGTAAAACCTCATAGATTGGCAGACCCTAGTTATAATATTTGCTTTAAAATGTTTAGAAATAAAATGAAGTTTGAAATTTTAAGTTGCCCCAGATATAGCCTAGAAGCCCCTGGTATATCTGAAAAGCATCCGAGATAGTTGAGAAGCTCCTTGTGGATTTGGGAAGTCCCCTGTACTTTTCGGGGCACACTATATATTTCGAAAGTGGAATTGCTCTAAAAGTAGGGACTATGGGTTGTGATTTTAGTTTTTATTAATTTGAACCCCCGTTAATTTCGAAAACCTCCTGTACATTTCTAAAATGAAAAATCCCCTCTTGATATGTAGAAATGACTTAAAAGAAAGGATAATTATTTCATGATTCATATTAAACAAGCAGTATAATTGAATTTTTTGTTAGTTATAATGTAATAAATCAGAAAGTTGTCAAATTGTGTTTGACGCTAGATAGGTCGAGGCGGTCCTCAGGCTTTGGCTCAATCTGGATATCAATTCATTGGATTTTTGTTTGTGGGAATATCTTAGATCGGTTTAGGCGATCCCAATCATTGATTTAAGAAATCGAATTGTGGCATCATGTCATCATATCCGAAATACGTCTGGGATATTCGACAGAATACGGCAGTTAATGAGAGAATTAACTCATGCATTTAGCATGTTTCGACATTAAATTTTATATTTATTGCAAGATTTATATCAAACACGTACTATAATTCAAAATTTTGTTAGTTATAATTTAATAAATCAGAAAGCTTTCACATTGTTTTGTTTTTTCTTGGATCAAAAATCTAAACATCAATTATTCAAATAATTTAACTGACACAAAGGTATCACAGAAAATTTATTACATCTGTGACTATTCAACTCAATCGCCAATAATTCTGTGAACTTGAATGTAATGTGGATAAGACCTTATTAAAAATTTTAATTTATTCCCTGAAAAGTATCGATTATATCCAACATTTCCAAGAGAACTTTTTTCTTAAAAGTTGAGCAAGGATTCAGAGGAAGAAAAATTTTCGAAATCTCGTGATCACAAAAACTGATATAAGAGAAAATGAAATAGAGGTGGCTATTTTGAACTCCTAATAATAAAGTTTCTGACAAAAAAAAAACTATGCATTTAATCAAATATGTGAAATTTCAAACTATGTGAACTCAGAACCGGTTAAAATAATTTAAAATCGCGAATTTGTCTACTACTTCTAAGGGGTGCAACAAAAATCTTTCAAACATGCATAAAAATTCGGAAAAAGTGAAACAAAAACCAACCTGTTTCAGGATTTGATTGCCCAATATTTTTCTTCTGAGAAAATGAATTTGTTCCACAATTGGGACGCGCACTATAAAGAAAATATATAGACTATTGAAATATATCGGAAATTAAATAGAAAAAAATTGTATACAATGCAATTTTTGGCAACAATTCAAGGGTCATTAATATCTATATTTCAAGTTTTTTGTATTTCATCTTTAGGATGACAAGATTATTACTTAATTTCACAAAGAGAGTATGAGCAAAATTTCTCAGCAATTAATTCGATAAATTCATGGTGATAATCCAGTTAGAACATCCTAAAGAAGAATTACTAAAAGTTCGAAATATAGATGTTACTGATACTTGATTGTTGATACCTGCCAAAAATTGTCTTGTACCCAAATATATCTTTTTCCTGTTTCTTTCGGCAAATTCCTTCTCAATAGATAGGTACATATAGACTGGACAAATGAAATCAATTCCTATGTATTGGTCTACGTATTGTCCAGCAAGGCACATATTCTAAGCACATGGCATGGTCGCATCGAGCGGTAAAAATTCTGATGGCTCATTATTTTCAAGTCGAACATTTATAATTGCTATGATTAAGTAGTCGGTTGTAAAAAAACAATCTTTTTGCAGATATGTAGATGACTTTCAACCCATTATGACAGGATGTCAGTGCACAGCGTGCTCAAAATATTCACGAGGATACATTCATCATTTATTATCAGTACAAGAATTATTAGGACCAGTTTTGATTATGATGTGAGTATATCTCTATCAGAATTTAGAAAAGCCCTCACACGATGTGAGGAGTTTTGCAAGCTTGTAATGAAGTCGGTTCTCGGACTCAGGATAATTTCGATACAGAAACAGCCAAATTCTCGTGATTATACTCCATATTCATGAATTTTCAGACTATGCAAGATATCAATAACATCTATACAGGATATTTCAAAAAAAAACTTTTTATGAACATAATTCCTAGACATCTTACCTTTTGAGGTACAGGGTGGTAAAGTTTTCAGAAATAAATAATTTATTATTAATATCTACAAAACCACTCAGAAATGTCATAAATATATTATGAATCATGAGACAGTTTTCAGTGTATTTCCAATCATTTCTTAATCACTTGACTTTTTTTAATCCGATGCACGGTTTCCGCTTGAAAAATAAAATAAAAACCGTTTCTCTGCCTGATCATAACAATAATATTTCAAACACCAAATTAATAAGATGCGAAGAGCTTGATTCAAAGACTGATGAACTATTACTGTAAATAATTCAATTATTCAGCTTTATTTATCCCAATGAGTTGTTCACTTTCATATTTACTTTATATTTAGGGATTCATTAATTAAAAATTTTTCTATTTATGATCGAAAGATCAGTCATTTTATTTCCAAACGACGTTTCGGGCTGTGCCCTTAATCAAATTTGGACTGAAATATAAACATAAATATTATGATGATTATTGATTATCATACTTACAACGATTAACTTCACAGTTAATGATAAATTATGTATGAAATGAAATGAACAGAGATCCATTACCTTTTTCCTGATATGTTTGCAATTGTCAACGTAAGAAGTTGTTCGTCATGTGTTAATAGTTGACTGAATATACCGAAATCATCAGTTCTTTTTCATTTTCTTATGTGTTCTCATTATTTATTTTCTGAATCAGTGTTGAGTAAATTTTATTCAGTCCTGGAATGTCTGTTCTATCATTGATTGCTCTTTGGTTTTGTTTGATAGAAATAATTTCAAAAATTCTCTTGTCTTTCTTTTCTCCTTGTCTTATATTTTTGTATTTTCGAAGTCGAAAATATAGTTATTGTCTATTTTGAGTTTATATAGAGCTGTTAGGGTCTTTGAATATTTATGACCCTTCATTATGTCATCAAGTCTTTGTTTAGTCGGTCGTTTGTATACTCCCTCGCAATCATTGCATGGAATTTCATAGATAACATGTGATTCCTGAGATATTGGTTGTCGCGATTTTAACTTTGAGAAGAGCTGCTTGACTTGTGTATAAGGTGTGTGCACTATTTTTATGCTAGTGTAAGGTTTTATGATATTTTCTATTTTTTTCGGACAATATTGGTATATATGTCATAGGTTTCTTTTCTTTACTTGAATTGAATTTGGGGTGCTGTAAAATTTATGAACACTTTGCCTTTTATTAATAAGTTGCATACTTGATTCAAAATGAGAGGTCTCTAACTTGGTGAGGTTAGTTGAATTGCTCTGTCTATATATTTTATTATAATCGTTTTTTTTTGTTTAAAATGGTGTGATGAATTGAATTAGTATTTTGTCTGCACTGATCGATTTTCTTAATAATTTTGTGTTGATTGAATAATTTTTTCTCATTTTAGTGATATCTAAAAAGTTGATTTGATTGTTCTGTTCTGGCTCTATTGTATATTTTAGCTTTTCATGGAAACTGTCCAGGTCCGATAGTATTTTCTGTACTTCAGCTTCTGGTGTAATTATCAAGCGTCATCCACATATCCTTTGAATATTGTGATATGCAACTTATTGATAAAAAATAATTATCCTCCCTCATTAATACAAAAAAATTAAAAGGCAATGTTCATAAATTTCACAGCACACCAAATTCAAGTAAAGAAAAGGAACCTATTGCATATATACCACTACCATATATAACAATATAGTCCGAAAATATAAGAATTATCATTAAACCTTACACTAGCATAAAAATAGTGCACAAACCCTATACACAAGTCAAGCAGCTCTTCTCAAAGTGAAAACCAATATCTCAGGAATCACACGTTGTCTATGAAATTCCATGCAATGATTGCGAGGGAGTATACATAGGACAGACTAAATAAAGACCTGATGATATAATGAAGGGTATTAAATATTTAAAGACAGCTCAATATATACACAAAATAGACAATAACCATACTTTCGACTTCGAAAATACAAAAATATTAGACAAAGAGATAAATAGAAAGACATGAGAATTTTTAGAAATTATTTATATCAAACAAAACCAAAGAGCAATCAATGACAGAACATACATTCAAGGACTAAACAAAATTCACTCAACACTGATTCAGAAAATAAATGATGAGAACACATAAGAAAATGCAGAACAAGAACTGATGATTTCAGTACATTGAGTCAACTGTCAACACGTGACAAAAAACTTCTTACCTTGACAATTCCAAACATATCAGGAAAAAAGTAATGGATCTCTATTCATTTTATTTTATACATAATTTAACTTAAACTGAGAAATTAATCGTTGTAAGTATGATTACCATCATAAGTTTATTTAGGTATATATTCCAGTCCAAATTTGATAAAGGGCCCAGCCCGAAACGTCGTTTGGAAATGAAATGACTGTGATCTTTCGATCATAAATATAAAAATTTTTAATTAACGAATCCCTAAATATCAAGTAAATAGAGAAGTGAACTATAAATAATGACAACCGCTTTGATAACAGATATATCGATATTTGGTCAAAGCCTACTACAATAAGTAGCAATTCCTTCTTACTTGCATACATAATATAATTTACTCCAATGGAAACTCTTAATTATTTAAGCGAAAACTGTGCATCGGATTGAAAGATTTCGGTTGATCAACTTTAGCAAGAAATGATAGAGAATTTCAAAAATAATTCTGTAAAATGGAAACTCCTCTTCGCCTCATTAGAATATTGTCACATATACGATCGGCCGACCGAACATCCTGAACTTTGATTACGGATGATTCAAGGAGTCCAATCGTTTCGAGACCATTTTTGGCTTGATATCGGATAATTGAAGATATTTAGGTAAAACCAATGTACTACTAGGAAGAAGCGCACAAAAATACTAAAGTTCAGAGAGTTCTTTTTGTCGGAAAAGAGAGTGAAAGTAGATTTCCGAAAAATACATTCAAAGGTAATGTTTTCTCGTAACTCCGAAATCGACAGATTGACAGAGTCTCTGAGGATTTGTAGACCGGAGACTGGTAACACAGTTTCTACGAGATGTAGAGTGCAAGAAGGACTTGTTGGATATTTCCGGTTTCTTCTTGGACTGGATTTCCCAAATTAATGAAAAACCCCTTTAATTGAAAAGAGGTTGTACAACTTAAAACTTTATTTACACTATGTACACCTCGGATGTCTGGATAGCACATATAACCTCCTCTTACGACCACAATGAGTCAATACACTCACTAGAAATGTTGTAAATATTTCTCTTAAGTCTTAACCTTAGTTCTATTTATGTTAACTTGTTAAATCAAACAAAACCTTGAAATATATACAAGTTCCCCCTCTTCAAAAGGGGGCGTAAAAACGGTTTGAACAAATAAATGGAAAGTGCAAAACGTCCAATTCTGGCCTTTCCCGAAAATACCCAGGCGGAATTCCAGCATTCGACAAAGGTTCAAATATAAAGATCTATTTATTGGTCATCCGGTCATAAACTCATACCGAAAGTACCTCGTTATAAATTCTTTCACTTTCGAAACTAATTGAGGTACTTCGGATATTGCAGTTCCATGACCGTTACAAATCTTAACAGGGAAACTAGAATCTCGATGGGAATGTTCGGCGATTTCCAAGTATTTTTCGATTTATATCAATTTTCAATGAAGAATTGAGGACTTAATAGAACACCACAAAGGCAAATTAGGGTTCAAATTTAAAGGATTCTTCTGCACACACACATATTCAATAAATTTTCTGCCTCATGTCCAATGTATGGAGCCTCTTGTAGGAAGCTGCGAAATTACTTTTTGAAGAATTTGGAGAGACGGTAGAAGGTGTAATTAAGTATCCAGAGATGGGCAAACGTTAAAATTCAAAAATTTAGAAGCTTACAACAGTATTAATATTGAAAATTTTTTACTTATGAATAATGTTTTTTTAATTTTAATTTTCATTAATTTTTTACCAACGAGAATGTTGTATTTTCATTTGATTAAATTCCGATCCGAAAATTCCTAAAATATAGAAGATAAAAACAGTAATTCCATTAAATATAATTTAATTGCAGCAGTTCGATAACTTTTTTGATGATGATTTGTAAATTTTGAAAGGTTAGTTGCTGTATTCTTCCTTCATTTAGATCAGAGTGGTGAAGTTTGGAAAACCCTTAATTTTACGCCTTGATGAAGGTAAATGAATCATGCGATTCCAATTGGCTATACATTTATACCGGTGCAAGAAAAATGCAAAAAACCCATATGAAAAATATATATTTCTATGGTGTTTACTCATTATCATGCAGTGGACAAGTGTTCCTTCAGTAGATAAATCCGAACCAGCTGTTTACCGCTGACAATAGCGTTTACCGCTGACAATAGCGTTTATTGCATTGTTCAGTAGTGGTTACTTAAGTTGATTTATGGACCACATCCTGTATTATTGAACATTATTATCATCATTCATTATTACAATGATTATCCTACACTTTCAATATGCCAATTTAGTGCAAATTACAAATACTGTTTTTATCTTTCAGTCACAATGTACATCATTACCTCAGATTTTTTGAGAAAATCAGGGAATGTATATCTGCAAACAGTTTGGATGAGTTGGAAACAGGTATAGAGACTAGTTTTAGGAAACACCAACAGGATATGTTAATACCTAAAAAAAATCCAGTTGTCAGTGAGTCATCCTGATTTTTGTTTGAGCGGCCTATCCACTTGATTCTTTTGTACTTTTTTGTTAAATATATTTTCATTGAAGACTTTTATTATTGAATGTACCAACCTACAGCAATATGATCGACAATGTAAGTTTCAATGAATAAAATAATCAACATATATAGGGTTTGTCTTTGTTCACTGAGTTTATTTTAACCATAGGTTCTTGATATCATAAGTAACACTTTTTTCCCATACCGTTTGTCCATATTCAGCTGCGTTAAAAAGTTACAAGCATTTTAAGTTTTCACATTGGGCAAATACCCCTCGGTAGTCCAGTTTAGTTTGAATGAAAATTACCTTCCACAACATCCACTATTGAATCTGAATTTTCTAAAAACGTTATTTTCCCTCTAAGAAATGATTCACTCACTCATGTTTCATCAGATGATAATGTCGATTTAATTCCTTTCAACTTCAAATATCTCAAAAATGGTGCTATTTAGGAAAAAGATTAAGAATGATTTTATCTGCAAAAAGACTAATGAATCTAGGAATTACAAGATACGGACCTTTAGTTCAAGTGATATTTGTTTTCATGCAATTTAACTAATCTGTACAGTAGTAATGAGAAACCCACAAGAAATGGAATAAATCTATTGATGCCAAAATATGCATGACTGTTATCAAAAACCTTCTACAAGAGATCATTTCAATTGATATTGTCGTTTGAATCTTACAGGTGAAAATGCAATTTTTTATGAAATTTCAACACCCCATATCTTTTGAACGGGGCCAAATTTGGAAAAATGTTATAGGAAGAAAATGTTTGTTTTGACGTAAAAAATCTATAGTTAAAATTAACGCAGTGGTCAAAGACTCACCCTGTATATATTTATTGACTGACAAGGGCGGAAGATCAAATTGAATTGAAAAAATATAAAGAAGCATCTGCGTGAGGTCAGGAGTTTTTGCGCGCTTATTTAAAGTCTAATCCTGGACCCATGAACAGTGTGATAATAAAGCAACCGCCACAATATGAAACAAACCTGTATCTAATTTCTGATGATGGAATTCAGGTAGAAGTATTATTTGGGTAAAACCTCGTTTATTGTTCTTGCTAACAACGTTTTGATAAACATATCGTTTTCAAGGCAAAATAGGCTTTTGAAAAGGCTGAAAATATATGACATTTTTTGTGCATTCATGAAAATTGAAAATTTTCAGCTTGTAGCACGAATGTTCCTACTGGAAAAGCGTCCTATCCGTTTTGCTCAAATGCCTGTAATTTTCAAATAGCGAACCGAAAGTGGTCTCCATCGATTGAGTTCGACTTCCTGATGAAAAATCCGTTCTCAAAACTGAGTATGTCCTGCCGACAGTCCGGATGTGTACTATCATCTGAAAGAGATGAGCTTGGGTTTTCATATTTTCCGAACAGGTTAATTGGACAAGTATCTCCTCTAAGTTCGTTGTTGGGCCAAATAAGTCGAATTGTTAAAATTAACGCAGTGGTCAAGGACCCACCCTGTATGTGTAGATTTGGAAATATCATTCATAAGCATAGAAAACTTAATGTTGATGTAATAAACAAAGTGGTCATAGTTAGCCAGTTTAATAATGTTTTCCTTCAAAGCTTTCGACATGGGTAGTGTTTGACCATATCATAATTTTTTTGTATGGAAGCAATGAAACAAATAATATAATTTGTAGAAATATGTTTTCAGACATTTTGCCGCATATCTAGTTTGAGAATGAAGTAATTTCCACGAAAATTTAAAATACGAAAACAAATTTTTAAAAATAATTGAATTCTACGAAGATATTTGAAAACAAATTTTGAGAAATGCGTATTCAACTTTAAAATTCGTATGTTCTAGCTTGTTGAATCAGACAGTAGCAAAATGTTTTATAAAGATACTAGCTAACCCGACAGACTTCGTCCTGTCAAAAAGATTTGTAATGAGGCAGTTTTTGTGCCTACGTATTTTAAAAAATTCTCCTGAACAGAACCGTCACCCTGTTGATAGGGCGCATAGATAAACAAATCTGATGGTTTTCCAACATGGGAACAGGCAACATACAATTGACCATGTGAGAAACATGGGTTTTCTAGATTAATACCACAAACACTTAATGATTGCCCCTGGGACTTGTTTATAGTCATAGCAAAAGCAAGCCGCACTGGAAACTGTAGTCGTTTAAACTCAAATGGCACGTCAGTCGGAATCATTGGGATGCGCGGTATGAGAACATCTTCTCCTTTATACTTTCCTTTGAGTATAGTTGCTTCTATCACATTGTTTAGTAATTTTTTTATCGCTAACCGTGTACCGTTGCAAAGACGCGGTTGGTTGATATTTCGCAACATTATAACCACCGATCCAACCTTTAATTGAAGATTGTGAGGTGGCAATCCTGGCAAATCCAGCGAGTTTAAAAATTCCGGTGGATAGTTGACTACATCATCTTGATTAGTAGCCGAATCAACTGATTCATATATCCTCAATTCGCCTGTAATTTGTTCTTGAATTTTGAAATTTAATTCATTTACATCTATGTTTTTTGCAGCCAGTATAGCTCGTTCGCTCAACCAATCATGGTTTCTGTAATTTTGAGAAACATCTGGAAACACCTTCTGAATAAGTTCATCTTTTGATCGAGTTAACTGAGAAAAACTTTGAGGAAAATTAATGCAGCCAGTCAACATGTCTATAGGAAATTTGCCATTACCAATGTCAATGAGTTGTTTAGAGAATATGTTTCCAGATTGGTCATTTTGCGACTCGACACGTATATTCTTGCGTAATGAAGTACTTAGACATGTTTCCACAAATTGGAGGACTTAAGACATGCATTGAGTTCATCAGCTGGCGTTGATCGTGGAATAACTGGCAATGTTTGACGAAAATCTCCTGCTAATAAAATCATTGCACCACCAAAACGGTTATTATTGCTCCGTAGATCTTTTGAGGTTCTGTCTAAAACCTCCAAAGATTTTTTATGTGCCATCGCGCATTCATCCCAAACAATCAATTTACATTGCTGCAAAACCTTTTTAGTTACAAATTATTGTATGGAAAAAAGAAAAGGGCTATTTTTAGGGTTTTTCCAGCAATAATTCTAATTTTTCTCGCCGTAAAAACCATCCTTGAACTTCAACGAACATTTTAAAAAAAGATTTGGCCAAATTGGTCCAGGCCTTGTTGAGTTATGCGCTTACCAACACATTTTGCGATTCATTTTTATATTATAGATTATCTCCATCTCTGAGCAAATTTGGCATAGTCCCTAGTCTTGCACAAAATTGGATCATTTTGTACCTCAATTCATTTATATTCATTGCTCTATTAAATTCATACCAACATTTTTAAATACAATATATTCATGTACAGGGTGTTTCAAAAAAAGGTGACCCCCTCTCTAGGATAGGTAGGAAACTGAAAAATAATTGGGGTTTGCTCAGTTAAAAATTTTCGTAATGCCATCCGTATTCAAGATACGAATTTAAAATTTTGCTGAAACAACTGGCAACATTGTAATGAAATTTTATACGAATATGTTTTGGAAGCTGATACATCCAATGAATTCATTTTTATGTCTGACTCTCGTAGAGGGCGCTAGTTACACGGTTTGTACCAAGTAGTATTGAACATAACTTTTTTAATATTAGATTTATTGAGCAAAATTTCAAGCGAACTTAAACATCATTCAATTTCACACAAAAAAGGTACTCTTGGTAAAACTCGATACTGTGTACCGTTTTTGGAGTATTATTATTATTATTATTTGGAATACTTTAAATTTTTTATGTTGTGACGTCTTCATATATGGAAAACTCATTTGTAGGTTTCTATGTTTTTATATCTCTACTAACGCATTTCGTCATGGGTGCGAACACACACACTGGATTCATTATGTGGCTTCACGAAGTGTTCCATGTCGCAGACACTAGGCGTTTTCTCTTTGTAACGTTTAATAGCGGGAGCCTCTCAGGATTTGATCCCGGCGCCTTGTCGCATCTCAAGTAAGAATCATATCCACTTCAGCTATTAAACTACCGGAAGCGATTGTCATTAGGAGGTGCCTTATCAAAGACTGCTTTTCCCAGTAACGTATAAACTAAATCAGAGCGCGTTAATGCCACCTAAGCAGTGTCGCGATACCTTGGTAGTTGAGTGTTGCAAATATGGGAGCGATTTTCGCAGCTCTCTTGTCTCTCAGCATTTCATCACTTGTCTGCTTCTCAGGATGCATCGTAAAGACTACCAATTATATCCTGTTGGTGTCACCAATGTATAATTACTTGTTTATATCCTTACTTAAGCGTTTCGTACCTGGCCCAAACACACTAGACTCATCCGTATGCTTTTTCAAGGTGTGCGACATGCCACAGATACTAGGAATTTGTTCGGCAGATCTGCATTAGAGAGGAAATCCGCATTTCCGTCGATATGTGCCAGAACGCAGTTGAAAACTTCAGAAATGGCTTACATCAGTGCAACGCATCCGGTGATGTGACCTCTCAAATTTTAACTAATTACTCGGTGAGATCTGTATCATTAATTAATAATAATTATCAACCCTGAGGTTCTCGGTTTGATATCGTAGAGTTTCAGGTCTACCAATATGTGGGTGACATTCAGTATATGTACTTGAATATATGGACATATATCCTCAGTGATTCTTGCTTGAATTAATTAAAGAATACATGAACTGAAAACAAATTCTAAGTGTACACCTTATCTTATTGATATTGATATTTTGGCTATAATGGCATACACACGAAAAAAAAAAGTTGTATAGTGGAATTTTTCGATGGCCTATTTAAGACACTACACAATAAACAGGATGTTATTAGACGGCATTGGAAACTGAATTATTTGAAATCTGAAAATCGATATGATTTATATCGTTCGTTATATTTTATAGAGCTAAAATATTCTTGAAGCCAAGGCCTTACAGGTTATATAGAGTGCGAAATACTTTTCGACGCTTTTGTTCACCTGAATAGAGTGCTAAAAAACTTTCCCGACGATTTTCAATTTTCGTATTGTTCGATGAAAATTATATCACTAGTATCACCTAAAACCAATTATGTATGTTCGAGAGCACGATGATTCCCGAACAGAATGATTTCAATTTGATCAGTAGTTTCGATGTAAAAAATACTCTTTTCGAATTGATCTCTTCAATTTCATTTTTTTTTCATTATTCTCATTAGTTTCTATTTGTATATGAATCATGCGCACTATCCAATCAACAATTTCGTCTCCAAAAATTCGTCGATTTTTGTATTCTTTCCTGTTTTATGTGAAAAAGAAATATCTTTGATCATGTGAGACAATTTGTGTTTTCGTCTCTGCTACAATATACCAGCAAATATCTTTGAATTAATTTATATACCATACATATGTAATACAGTATTTTTGAACGAGGAATCATTCGTAAATATTGGGCATTTATTTGTATAGCTTGTGTACATAATCAATTAACCGGTACTAACTAACAGCAAACGCATATTAGGAATCACAATAAATTTAAACGAATGTTTATCAATTCACTTATCACTCATGTTTTTATACAAAATATATGAATTTTCCCGAATGAATCGTGTTCCATAAACGCATTTCTACTCTTGACAACTAGGTACTATTTAGAATTAGATTGAAGGATATTAGTTGATTCCGCTAGAGAATAGCCAGTTATAATTATTTTTTGAATCTATATCATTCATTCAGAAATGTACTGAGTGTGTTCTGGTATCTTTAACGAGGAATGGCAGGTAGGTGAAAATGAATATGCTAGAGCCACAATTCATGTTTCGGGCACCCAAAAAAAAATTATCTATTATATAGAAAATGCCATCATTATTTTTCAATATATTCCTCATGAATTCGATATACTTTTGCACACGGTTGAAACAGTTATCAAAGCATTTCCTCTATCAGAATCAGTTTTTTTTTATGTAAGTCAATAGAAATGATTCATTGGGTGTCAGGGCAGGACTGTAGTAATGATTAATTCGACTTTGAGTGTTCAAATTTAGTGGTGCTACTATACCATCTGGGGCCCGTGGTAAATTTTTTTTATGGAACCCCTTTCGGTAAAAATCGTCTGGATGCACTCTTTCAAAATAACCTCATTCAATAACCTCTCTCACTGTATCATTGAGTACTAGACTTAAGTTAGGAACAACACAATGAATATATAAGGCATTTGGCTTGACATTTTTTTTTTATACCACAAAGTCCCTTTCATTGTGTCAGCGCCTTGTCCTCGACATTTATTTACGGGAATATTTTTGTCATTTATGGATCCTATAATTTGCTGAGATAATTTGCTTGGGATTCACTTGGATATTGCTAATGCAGTTTGATCCTTGACTCTTGGCATCTCGTTACAATCTTTTTCGATCACACATATTGGACACATCAGTATGGCTTGTATGAGCCTTACCATAGACGTTGAGGATTTTTTCTTTGTGAGTTCTAAGAGCGGGAGCTGCCAGGATTTGAACCCAGCACTGGTCTAATTTCGTGTCTACAATCCCACCACCAAGACGCTAGACTACCGGAGACCAATGTTCATACACGCTATGTGGCGTCTCATGAAGACTTACCACATGTGACAGAGGAATGAAACCAAAGCGTGTTCATGGTTTGTCGGTGAAGCCAGGTGATTGCCACCTGAGCTGAGATGCATCTTCTGGTATTAAGCACACGGGTGATTACAACCTACGCTGAACTTGCGATACCTTGACAGGCTAAAGAGCACGTATCGTACTGGCTGGAAAGAGCGTTCTAGAGTTTCGTTGGAAGTCGCAGATATGGGAGCGAGTATTTTTTTCGCCAATGTGGGTCCTTCAATTGTGCTTATCCTGAAATATAGTTCATCTCCGGCAAGCATGTGAAAATAAAGGGGGTGAATGTAAGAAAACAATTTATTGGACCCAACTAATTGCGTAACCTTTATGCCGTGTAACGGTAAAAAAATATGTTTAATTAATATAATTAGATATAATTGAATTCGAAAAATCCTCTGGCTAACTACAGCACAAAACCATCTCACATTTACCTTCAGAGAATTTAATTAGATGCTTCCACCTCAGTCAATGATAGTCAATACTCGAACAATCGAAATTTATTCCACTCTTTTACAAACACTAGATATTTACAGTAAGTACACATGTTAAATTGTCCAAATTAAATGTTGCAAGTGAAACTGCTTAATTTCTGACTATAAAAATCAACAGGTAACGTCTACAATTGTTGCTGTAACTTATCTTGTCTGTCTTGAGTCATGCGATAACAAGACCATACAATCATTCTGGGTGTTCGGGATGAGTCTGGTGTCGAAAATGGGTCTAAAGTCGTCCACTATAGACAGACTTTCCAACAAAAACTATTTTTTCTTTAATTTCTCCAGTCGTCAGGGAAACTGTTATATCTCTCGATTGTGCGAGCAATATTTTAATTACAAAATCGTAATATCAATAAATATAACAATTTTATTTAACACTTTATTCTCAACGCCTAATGGTACAATGCTAGTGAAATAATAATCATCGAACTCAAATACATAATTCTCACATGTTCTTATCTACATATGTACAAAAAACAATCGCGTTCATGCGACGCGAAAATAAGAAGCATATACAGGTGCTCCAAAATTATACTATATAACATATATATATATATAACAGATAAATCTGTTAGTACGTCATAAAATTCTATTTCGGCAAATTTGTTCAGCCTCGGCAAGGTATGTTGAATTCGGTAATATTCTAACTCCAACTTATTATTATTATCAACGCTTCGTCATGTCGCGTATACGTGGTTTGAGTTGCTCCCAATGTATTAATAAAATTGACAGATATGAAGAGGCCATTGATTGCCCAGTGTGCCTTAAATGTTACCATATCAAGTGCTCTAAAATTCCTATAGAAAATTTTTATGAAATGCGTGAAAATGGAACGCTAAGTAGGTGGAAGTGTGAAAATTGTGAGCTCATTTCCGATATTCATGATCCTACATCCATTGTATGTAAAAACTCAAAAGATCAACCAAGTGAAATTGATTCTGTTGTTCAACTCGCTGTCGAAAAGCGATAGCCCCATTTCTTTCTGAAATATTTGAACTGAAAGATTTAGTGATATCACAGAATAAACAAATAAGTGCACTTCTCGATAAAATTCATCATATGCAAGAAATTAAAAACAACAATACAACAGATACAGATGGTCAGAGAATCCAACCGTCTTCCCTCGATGATAAGGTATCGGAACACATGATGGAATTCCACCAGACGCAAATAATACAAATAATTCTTTGACGGAATGTTTAGTCTCGACAACACCTGTGCCGGTGAGCACTGCTGTGGCAGGCGCCTGGAAATCGCCGCTGGATGTTTCTTCGGACTGGACTACTGTTGAAAATAGGAAAAAGGCAAACCGTAAAAACAAGAATACTACAAAGAGTAAGAACAATGATGTAAAACCTACTCCCTTGAAACAGGGTAACTATATTAGACCAATTATCGGTTCGTCAAATTCCACTGCTCTTGTAAGTGCCCCTAAAAGCGATTATCACATATTCACATTTCTAGACTCAGCCCCACTACAACGATTGAAGATGTTGCTAATTTCATCGGTGATATCACAAAAGATTCAACTTGTGAAAAATTAAAATCTAAGCAGCCCGACATATACTCATCATTTAAAATATCTTTTCCCTCTGAGTACGAAAACAAACTTATGGATCCGAAGATTTGGCCGGAGGGTATAACGATTAATAAATTTTTTTTAAGGAGAAGAACGGTGAATCACAGTGTAACATAAACGATACATATGAATATATTGGTAACTCGGTACCTTCAGTTTACCACTACAACGTTAAAGAAAATAATTCAATTAGAATTCTACAATTAAATGCACAAAGTCTCCCAAATAAATTAAACAACTTGGAGCTCTGCCTCAGTTCTTCGAATCCCGATTGTGTTAGTATCGTGGAACATTGGTGCACATCAGATCGTATTGAGTATATGACTTTATCTGGTTATCAACTCGCCTCATCTTACTGCAGACCTATTCGTGAACAATATGGCAGCGCCATCTATGTGAAATCGGGTTATAAGGTGCAACGCCTTAATATTGATAAGTTCTCAGTTGAGATGCATTGTGAAATATGTGCTATAAAAATCAAGACAAAAAAATATACCTACTGTGTGTTGAGTGTTTACCGGCCTTCGTCGGGTTATATTCCTTTATTTTTGAAGACATTAGAATATGTACTGAACTACTGCATCTCTTTATCAGAAATTTTGTTTTGTGTGGTGATCTAAATATTAACTTCCTTTCAATTAACGATTCTTGGAAAAAGCTTCTTGATGAACTTTTTAATTCTTTTGGCCTATTGGAACATTCATTAGAGCCTACGAGAGTCTTTACCAACAAGCACTTAAAAACCTCATCTAGCAAGGTTGACTATATAACTACTAATGCTGATAGTAAAGACATTTCTGTGTCAGTTCATGAGCCCTTCATTGGTGACCATAAAGCTCTCATCCTTGATTATTGTTGTCAGGACAAATTTGAAGTTGAAAATGACTTTAAAACTTTTAGAATGCTATCAAACTCCAATTTGGAGAACCTTTCCTCCATGATTTCAAATACCAACTTTCAAGTATTATCTAATTACAGCACAGTTGACACCAGATTTCAAAATTTATGGATGTGTTAACTTCCTCTATTGAGGTGACTTGCCCCTTGAACTCGTTGCCTACTTCTTCTCGAAGTCGACCGAAATGGATAAATTCCTCTATAATTGAAGCAAGAGATCACCTGAAAAATCTTTTCTGGGTCTTAAAAACTTGAAATCCCATGAAGCGTTAATGAATTATAAAAAGCTAAAACAGCATATAATCGATTAATAAAGATTTCTAAAATAAATTATAATGAAGGCATTCTATCCGCATCAACAAATCGCAACAAAACTTTGTGGACGCTTGTTAATGTAGAATTGCGAACTAGGAACCAAAGCCGTTCGAATTATGTTACCCTGACTATTGATGGGCAGACTATCTTGGCTCCCAATGAGGTCACTAACGCCTTTGGGAACTATTTCTCTACTATGGGTGAGCTAGCACTACATGATGAATATGGAACTTTTATTTCGAACTCTTGCACTATCCAAAAATTGGAAAATTCTAATTTCTTCTTTTTTCCCGTTGTTCCCGAGGAGATCATGTCTGTAATCTCTAGTTTGAAGAATTGTAGTCAGTCCGGACCTGATAGCATTTCTTCTAAACTGCTCAAATATATTTCTCCCCTCATTGCGGAGCATTTGTCTGATTTGATCAATTTCTCGGTTTCTTTGGGTAAATTTCCTGAAGTCCTAAAGCAGGCAATTGTTAAACCGGTTCATAAAAAAGGTTGTACTGATGACTTGGAAAACTATCGCCCTATATCTTTATTAAGTCAGCTATCAAAGGTAATAGAGAGGATTGTCTGTCATCGAATGTATGACTACCTGTCAAAGTTTTCCATCTTGACGGGTTGTCAGCATGGCTTTAGAGCGGGTAGATCCACGCAGAGTGCATGCTGTGAGTTTCTTGAGTATGTTTATTCCTCGTTGGATGATGGGTACCAGGTTGCGGGAGTATTTTTTCGATTTAACTCGCGCGTTTGATTGCCTTCGGCCTGATTTTCTTATAGAGAAAATGTACCAAATGGGATTTCAGGGGTATTCCTCGAGTGGATTCTCAGCTTTCTTTCTGATCGGTCTATGGTGGTTGAATTGGGTGACTCCCATTCACGAAAATATTATCCAAAATTAGGTGTTCCACAGGATCAGTCTTGGGACCCCTTCTATTTCTATTATTCATCAATGAGCTTCCTCAGTATATCGAGGCTTGCATTATCATTCTCTTTGCTGATGATACATCCTTAGCAATTAGAGCTCGTAATCTTGATGAATTGAGAGGATTTGTGAATCTCTTATCAAAAATTTATTGACTGGTGCAAAAGGAACTCTCTGATTGTAAATTTGAATAAAACCAAGATTGTAAAATTCCAAGCTAAGAACGGTCCTGTTTTTACGGTGAAACTTTCGGATATCTGCCTCAGGTCATCGGAGTGTATCAGTTTCCTGGGAGTACGTGGATGCAAGATTGAGATGGTCTTACCACATAGACCACGTATGTAATAAAATAAGTAAATCCTACTTTGCTATTTCGCGCCTCAAGAGTTCACTGTCGTTAGATTCGCTCCTTGGAGTGTATTTCAGCAGTGTATATAGTCACCTTTGCTATAATGTGGTCCTATGTTTTTTTTTTTTTATTTGAGAAATATGTGCTTCGACCACTAGGGGTCATTAGCACATTCTATTATTTACAAATGGGGTTCACATATAAAGTTATAAAATTTGATATATTACAATTAAATTATACACTTCAAGTCTGTACCTTATATTCTGTCGTAAAGTTCTATTTCTTTGAGATAGTTTAAAGTTTTTTCCAGTTCTTCAATATTATTTCCCAACGCAACTTCTATCCGATCACTCACTCCGCACTCATGACGTTTCGCTTGAAATTTTGGGCATTCGCTTATTAGGTGTTTAACAGTCACTCGCGTTTCACAGAGGTCGCACTGTGGAGGTTCTTCTCTCGAGATCAGGAAACCATGAGTGAATTTGGTGTGTCCACTTCTAAGACGACTAACTTTAATTTGTTTTTTCGTCCACTTGGATAAGCTGATTTCTTCAAAGGAGTTGGTTTAACGTTTTTGAGAAATGATGGATTTTCTGACCATACTTTTTGCCATTCCTTTTCTATTTTTTTCTTGACCTGTAGATTAGCTTCTTCTCCAATGAACACTCTCTTAGTATTTTGGCTAGCAAGTGCTTCCTTTGCTGCTGCGTCTGCCATCTCATTTCCCTTTATTCCGGTATGAGAGGGTACGTATAAGAAAATGACGGTGATATGTCGCTGTTGCATCAGGTAAAGTAGATGTTGTATTTGTTGAACAATAGGATGCTGAGGGTATGTTTGTTCGATATTTTTAATTGTACTTAGGGAATCTGTACATATAACGAATCGAGATTGTTCACCTTTTGTATTGAGTATTTCTGAAAGTGCGTGATGTACTGCCATTAATTCACCTGAGAAAACACTACCCTCCATTTTATATTTTCTAGTTTCTCGAGGGCTTACCACTGCAAATCCAACTGTTTCTCCCCCATTGTTTGATGATGCGTCAGTGTAATAGAATTGTGCGTTCATATATTCGTCTTTTATACTCCTGAAGTGGTTATGGATGATTTGTGGATTTGTGTCGCTTTTACAGTATTTTGTAAGACTTGTATTACTATGAACTGTAGAGACGATCCAAGGTGGTGTAAGGCTATTATTTGTTTGAAGCAGTTCGGGTATAACATACTGGATGTCTTTCAAGTAAGAACCCAATCTACGATGAAAGGAGGGTCTTATATTTGGGTTTTTGTGATAGATGTCCTCGAAGTGTCTAGCGGAAACCAGTTCATTATTTAGGTTATTAGGGTTGGTGGTGTTCTTTATGGCATAGGTAATCGTTGCCTTTTTAAAGCGGTATTCAATAGGTAACTCTCCTAATAGACAGTATAGGCTCTTTATCGGAGTTGTACAAAATGCACCTGTGATCAATCGTAGTGCTTTGGACTCAATTCGTTGTATGGCTTTAATGTTTGTTTTACTTGTGTTGAAATAAGATAAGAAGCCATATTCCAATTTAGATTTTATGAGACTTTTGTAGATGGTCACGAGATTGGCTATGTCAGCTCCCCAAGTTTGGTGCGAAAGTACTCTTATAATATTGTAACCTTGTACACAGTTAATCTTTACTCTGTCGATGTGTTGTTTCCAAGTTAGTCTATCGTCAAAAATCATCCCTAGAAAGTTCACCCAGTTCTCTTGTTTTATTGTGTTACTTCCCAAAAACAGGTTTATTGGTTCTCTATTCCTACTTTTGGAGAACAGAACTGTTTTCGTCTTCTGAGCAGAAAAACTAAAACCTGTTAACGAACTCCACTTTTCTATCTCTCTTATAGTATTTTGTATGAGTAGTTGTAGTGTATGTGTATTTTTACCTGCTACATATATTGCAAAATCGTCGGCGTATAAAACTATTTTAACTGGCGCTGTCACTTTCTTTACTACCTCCTGAATTGCTATGGCAAACAAGGTCGTACTCAGAACACCACCCTGGACTATGCCATTTTCCTGACACTGTTGATTGGATATTGTTCCATTCACCTTAACTCTAAAATGTCTATCGCTAAGGTAGTTTTCAATAAAGAGGAGAATGTTTCCACTTATGTTCCATGATTTCAGTGTATCAAGTATATTTTTCCTCCAAGTCATATTGAACGCCTTCTCTATGTCAAAGAAAACGGCTAGTACTTTTTGTTTTGAGGTAAAGGCATCATGTATGTAGCTTTCCATAGCTATGATGTTGTCATTGGTGGATCTATGCTTCCTGAAGCCATTTTGTTGTTGATAGAGGAGGTTGTTCGCTTCAAGATGCCATGAAAGTCTCTCATTTATGATTTTTTCTAGTAATTTGCACATTGTGCTGGTAAGTGAGATGGGCCTGTAAGAGGATACATGTGTTTTACTCTTCTTTTGTTTGAGAATTGGGATAACTATCGCCTCCTTCCAAGATGTAGGAAGTGTTCCAATGGAAAAAATTAGGTTGTAAAGTCCCAGTAGGTATTCTCTTGCTTTGGGTCCCAAGTGTGTCAAGAAGATATATGGTATACTGTCCGGTCCTGGTGAGGTTTTCTTGGTTTTTTCTAAAACATTATTCAGTTCTTTTATTGTAATGGGATTGTTTAGTTCGTTGCGTTTTAGAGTTTCTGTCTCTGTGTTCCTATATTCAGTATTCTCGGTGTTTAGTTTAAATTTTCTGAATTCGGGGGTATAATTATCAGTACTGGATAATTTGGCATAGTATTCTGCAAAGGCGTTGCTTA
This sequence comes from Micraspis discolor, assembly GCA_030674115.1. Taxonomy (NCBI): domain Eukaryota; kingdom Metazoa; phylum Arthropoda; class Insecta; order Coleoptera; family Coccinellidae; genus Micraspis; species Micraspis discolor. Next base: position 48,131 of record JARTUT010001855.1, read on the forward strand.
TATCTTCATCGTTAGATAAGACAATGTTGTTGTGTGTTATGCTAGTTATAGTTCTCTCAGTGGCTCCTCCGTTAATTCGCCGAATTTTATTCCATACTTCAGTTATTGGTGTTGTAGGTGTTATAGAGGAGGTATATTCATGCCATGATGCTTTCTTGCTCCGTTTAACCATGTATCTAGCTTTAGCCCTTAATCTTTTGAACTCTATTAGATTTTCTTCTGTTCTGTGTTTTCTGTATCTGTAGAAGGCGTGTTTGCTCTGTGCTACAGCCGTTTTACAGTCATCATTCCACCAGGGTACGCTGCGTTGTTGTGGAAGTTTAATTTTTCCTACATTCAAATCGGCGCTTTCTGTTATAATCGAAGTAATCATTTCCGCATTTATATTAACATCCGAAGAGAGTATTTTTCTTGCTAATTTATTCTCAATCAAAGCAGTGAAGTCGCTCCAGTTTGCCTTTTGATATTCCATGAATCTGTCATTTGCATGCTGTTTTTCCTCTTTTGTAGTTCTTCATGTTCTATAAGTAAAGGAAAATGATCACTTACGTACAGATAGTCGGTTACATCCCAGCGTAGCGCGGCGGCTAACTGGGGTCGCAGAATGTGAGATCTATGCAAGATTTTTCCCCCGTTGTTATATTAAATCTTGTGCCTTTCCCACTATTCATTAATATAAAATTGTTTCTGTCCATATATTCTCCTAATTCCCTTCCTCTTCTGTCAGTGAATTTTGATCCCCATAATATATTGTGACAATTGAAATCTCCTAAGATAAGTCGTGGTCTTGGAAGTTGTTCGATCGTTTTTGCAAGTTCTTCTATTGTCCCAATATCAGAATTTGGGGGAATATAAACATTTGCTACTGTGATTTTGTGTTGATAGAATTGTACTGAAACAGCTATTATTTCCAGTTGGGAGTTGATGTGTATTTTTTTTGAGTTGTAACGATTTCGTATGTATGTTGCTACTCCTCCACTTGCTTGGGAGGCATTTTCTCTGTTTTTGTGGTAACATTCATAAAATTTAATGTGTTTGTAATGGTCAGCTTTGTAATTAGTTTCTTGAAGGCATATTATCTGTGGTTTGTTAGTATTGATTAGGTACGTTAATTTTTCACTTTGTGTATTGACTCCATTCGCATTCCATTGTAGCAAAAATGTATTCATGTCTTTAATTTCCTGTTGTTGAGCTATCCGAATCAATTTCGGAGGCTGTAGACACTTCTTGTGGGTTTAGTTTTCTCTTAATTTTATTCCGAATTCTTGTGATCCTTCCTTTGATTGCTCTGTCCTCAATATATGGATGTAGTTTGTATAACATATCCAAAAGTTCTGGTATGTTATTTGTGTAGGTGAGTGCTATGCTTAGTGGATCTTTTGCACCGAAAGTTGCTTCAAGGAAGTTGCAGAACTGTTCGTAGTTCAAGATATATTCTTTTGGTGATTTATTTATCTTTTCTTTGAGAGGTGTGATTTTCTCCAATATAGAAACGTTTTGTGTTGAGCCCAAAGTCTTTTTCTTTTTATGTTTATTTGGTTTTGGGATTTGGTCTGTGTCACTTAAAGTAGAGTTACTCAAGCTGATTGTGAGAGGTGCTGATATTCTTTTGTTGTTCATTTCTTCGTAATGTGTATTCGGCGTGTATGGTGGGTGTTCTTGCGAAATAATTGTTGGTGATACTGTTTTCTCCCGTTCTTGAAGTGATTCGGGAAAAGCTGTCGATTCTTCTAATAACTCGTTGCTCACTCTTGCCGTTCTTAAATGCGATGAATATATGTCATTAGTATGGGTTTGGGACTTATCTGCACTCGTTAAATTTGTACAGTTTTTAGCAATATGTCCTTCTTCCTTACATGCAAAGCATGTCAGTACATCATAAGCTAAGAACACTCTATAGCTTGTATCATCATGACTGATGACTATCGATGATGGTAGTTCAATGTTGTCATTCGGTTGTACATATATTTGCCTTCGAAAACTCATTATATGCGAAAATTCTTCACCCATCAAATTTGCCCTCAAGGAAGTCATATTTGACATGGTTACGAAGCCTAATTTTTTTATTTCTGCGAGCAATGAGTCGTGCGGTATTGAAGGACAAACGTTGGACAAAATTATTCTTTTGCTGGAGTCATTAACATTCTCATTTCTATTTTCGTGCCGTTTATCGTCACAGTTTTATGTTGTTTGGCTAGATTTTCAGCAATTTCTTTCGTTGAGAGATAAATACATACTCTATTATTCGAAATACGAGAAGCATGAGTTATATTTTTTGCTTGTGCCTTTTCAGCTATAGCTTTCACATATTCGTTCAAAGTAAGCGATTCGTCGTAATTCAAAACAATTGCTTGGTTTTTTGCTGGGTACTTGTATTGTTTGATTATTTGGGAGTACTGTAAAGGTTGTGTTTCTGTTTGGCGTGGGCTAGATGTACCCCTGTAGTCAGAAGTTATCATCTTGTTATTGTTTCCTTATGTGGATTCGTATCAATTCAATTCCTATCAATCAATGCGGGTAATCTAGTACGGCAATATGTCTCATACATTTTTTGCGGCCGTCTCGATAATCCGCAGACGGTGTTATTGTTGAATTTAATTCAACGAAATTTCGTTCATAAACGAAAAAAGGAAAAGTAGAAATTATAAAGTGTCTATCCACTTACTTGATGTACGAAATTCACTCGTGGCAAAAAAGATATTAATTAGAATCGCGTATTCACAATTCTTCAAAACTATAAGCAAATATTTATAAAATTCGGGACCCGTATTCGATACATATGCACTGCATGGAAGTCGAGATGCGAATAAATAAATTATTATTATTATTATTATTATTATTATTGGGTTCAGTTCTTCTGTAAATTTCCACTCCGGTAGGTTTTGTTCAGATTCTCGGTAAATTTTCTACTCCGGTAGGTTTACGTTCAGTGTTTCGGTAAAACTTCAGCTCCGACAAATACGGCTATGAAAATCATTTTCATAAGTACTTGAGCCGATAATGTTTCACAGTTTCCAGCGATCCCTGAACGTATTGACTCACAAAACGATAATAACTTAACAGAAGAAAAAATATCCATGTGTTCAACGAAAAAGGAACACAATGGTACAAATAATTTGATGAAAATTCATCAGGAAACTGAGAAAAGTAAAAAAAAACTAATCATTGAACAACAAAGTTTAGCACGAATATTGAAACAATTAAAAAGGTAGGTTGATTCATCAGATATCTCTCTGAAAAAAACGTGGAGAACCAAAGAAGGCGGTCAAAAAAAAAAAGAATGCTCGGGACTTTTGTAATCTCCCGCACATAAAACAATTAAATATGACATTTAAAATTGAATAAACCTTGTCTGATCAAAAACAGGACTTACCGAACGTTATAAAACTGTTCGCCACGACAAACTCTCTATTTGAAACTTAATTTCAATTAAGTGATTGGTGTTGTGACAAGCTATGTAAGCGTCTCATGAAGACTCGGCATATCACAATAACGGTAAAGTTCACACATTTTATCAATGTTTGAAATATCTTGAGTATCCAATATTAATAATAATTTATTTCATTTATGAGTACATTTTGAGACTAAAATAGAAATTAACTCATCTTGTTTTTTGGACTTAAGTATTCTATCTGGCTTTTTAGTTACTTTAGAATTTTTAAAATTGCGTCGTATGTTTCTAATAACTCAAAAATACTCAAGAAGTTTTCGTTGGAGCATAGATCACTACTATCTGCGTTTTCTCTATGGCCACGAAAAGCTAAATAACGAGTTGTTTATTTTCCGAAGGAGATGAGCTTGAGTTGTCATATTTTATATAATAATATCTCAGTCAGGGTCGTTATTGGGTCTAATCCTTCGAATGGTTCAGGAGTTATAAGTATCTGAAATTTGGATTATTCAATGAGTCCTACAATATCATTCTGATCGATTTGAGTCTTGAAAATCATCTAACTAACGTTGAAAGGAGTCTGCCACATTTGTGGAATGTGGAATGCCATAGATAAGATAATTTTTTAAAAACTCAGAATTTTTTCAAATATTCGATTACTCAAACGATATTCGTCGGACCTCAACAAAAAATTGTGCATTCATAGAAGTAGTTGATATATTGCAAATTCTGAAATTTTATATTCGTACGCCCACGCGAAGATATAGGATTTTTTTGCGTGCTTGTTTTGTTCAGTAAACTAGAAGAACGGGGGGATGTTATATTAAAATTTATTTATTTATTTATGGTTCAGGCATTTTTTTGAGAAATGTCAGAGTTCTGCCACGGAAAAATTATTCCGTTCCTCAAAATCTCCTAGCTCAAGAATGGTTTCGTTCACCCCTTCATCGTCCCTGATCCTCTGTAACCACAGCTGGAAGTGAGGCGTAATACTTCCGGTTATACTCAAACGCAACCGCAGAAACATGGCAAGTATGAATCGTTTTGACAGAACAAAATCATACGGATTTGTAATATGTCCTCATTTGGATTACCGAAACAAGATATGCGCTCGAGTAAATAATCGTAATAATAATAATATATGAAAAACCGTGAGTACTTACTTATACAGGGTGGCCATTTGAAAACGAAACAGACGAGATTACAGAAGAAATACATTTTTTCGATAGAAATGCTCGGACAGGTCGATTTCTGTTTCGAGGGGGACAACTTAAGATGTAGGTTACGGACGCATAGCGCTTTAACCCTTCCTGCTACAACCCCCACCCTCAATTTTTGAATAGGGAAGATGGGGTGAGTGATACCTCAATTCAAAGGTATTTTTATACTGATTTCAGTAGAGTAATTGTTTTTTCATTTTATGCATGCGTTCTCGAAATATTCATGCGTTAGTTAATTTTATCACTTAAATTAATTTTTTGCGAATAATTGACATTTCGTGCTTCCGAAACACCAAAATTTCCGTACTTGTACCTATTTGAAATTGCAAAACATCTACCACTGGGCAAATGAAGTCATACCGTACGCGTTAATGCTACTAGGGTCAGATGTTCGACTAGCTGTTTTATTCATTGGAATCATTCTCCAACTGTACGGTATCAGAACTATTTGAAGTATTGATCTAAGAAATAAGACTTTTCAAAGTAAAGTAAATAATTTATCAAAACCTCACATCAATTAATTAAATATTCAAATTGTTCACCATTAGCTTCCATACAATGAAATAAGTTTTGTTTGAAACGATAGCACACATTTTGCAGCATTTCCGGAGTGATTTGACGACATTCGTTCACTATACATCTTCTTAAATCTTCAATGGAATCGGGCTGTGTAGAGTAAATTTTACTCTTCAAGTGACCCCAAAGAAAGAAATCTAGTGGTGACAGATCTGGCGATCTGTCATCATCAGTGGGACCCCTTCTTCCAATCCACCGATTTGGAAATCTTTGATCCAGATATTCTCGAACTGGTAAGGCGTAGTTTGGAGGAGCTCCATCCTGCTGAAACACAATCTGATCTTCCACATAATTTCCAGCATTGTTTTCAATAATTTCCGTCAAAATTGGATCAATGTGATTTTCCAATAAGACCAAATACATATCTCCAATAAGATTACCAGGTAAAAAGAACGGGCCGACAATTATTGGAAATACTGCAAATTATATCCAAGATAATTTAGATTGAGTTTCTGCAAGATTGAGCTCCTTCGCAATACGGTTTGTTTGTTCGACATCTTGATTAAAGATTTCTATGTCAGTGGATTGGAGCAAGGAAGCCACAGTCATGGTTCTTTTGAAACTCAAAATGTCGATTTTTCCCAAAAAAACACTACAAGTGCCATGAAAACACCACTTCATTTTCAAATACTTAGTTAAGAATATTTCGAGAAATAATGCATAAAATGAAAAAACAATTACTGTACTGAAATCAGTATAAAAATACCTTTCAAATGAGGTATCACTCACCTCATCTTCCCTATTCAAAATTTGGGGGTGAGGGTTGTAGTAGCAAGGGTTGAAGCGCTATGCGTCCGTAACCTACATCTTAAGTTGTCCTCCTCGAAACAAAAATCGACCTGTCCGAGTATTTCTATCGAAAAAATTTATTTCGTCTGTAATCTCGTCTGTTTCGTTTTCAAATGGCCACCCTGTATTTAAGATATAAGTTTGTTGATTCTTTCACATTATTTGTGGTTGCTGTTCCAGAGTCCAAGAAAAGAAAGGTCCTTTTATTCTAAGGAGGACAAGAGCGTAAAAGCGTGACCTGACGGCAGTGCTTTTCTACAACATTTTTTATTTCACCAGCCCTGCCACCCTATTGCGAGGTCACTGTTCAAATACTATGTATATAGATTGTTTCACAAAGTGGAAAGATCATATTAACACATGGGCTAAAAAGTCCTGGGCCCGTGCATGAAGCATTCTGATTAATATTCCACCAACCGACGTTTAATTAACAAGTTTAACCGATGTCAATCTAATACGTATCTATGAAAACATCAGCATTGAAATTTCTTATGGACTTTTTGACATTTCTCTATTTCGATTTAACGAAGAATTCCTATTTACATACGAATAATTTGGGGCTTCTTCTATAATTTTGAGGAGAATGCGGCGTGCCCGGAGATGCTATCGTTTTGCCCAAATGTCTGTAGTTTTCGAATATCGAGCCGGTCTCAATCTCAAACTCAATCGGTTTGACTTCTGGATCAAGAATACAGTCATACTTGAGTATTTCCTTCAAGCCGTATACTCATTATCTTTCGAAATTGAAGGCTAGATATTTTCAGAATAGGTGAACTATTCAAATATCTCAGTCAAGTTTGTTATTGGGCTAAATCTGTTGAATAGTTCAGCAGTTGCATCTGAAATTTAGTTTCCTCAACAAATCATTGAATATCCATTCGGTCAATGGGTCACTTGAAAGGTGTTCGAATGAGATTGAAACGATTAGGTTTGAAAAAATTTCGAGCAAATCATCATTTTAGAAAATTTTAAAGTACCTCTTTTTTTTTCAAATACCTGATATCTCGTAAGAAGATCATAACAAATTTAAAAAATTATGATTTATCCTGTAGTTCCGCTTTCGACGGCCGCCCCAAAGTTTTAGTGAGTCAACACAGAAGGTAAATGTCAACGTGATTAATTAACATTTACTTTAACTTCTTTGATTGCTTGTTTCTAAGTAAATGAAAAAATAATTATATCTACAGGTGAAAGAAAGCTACGACAATGAAATTTGAAAATACGTAAGATATTAATAACGTTCATACATGCAAACATTTTTGTTCAAATACGACGGATATCTTATGAGGTATAAGTTGTAAAAAAAATTTCCTAGTGTGTCGATTTCTGCGAAATCTCGCAAGCGTGTTTGTTTCAAGCTAATCTAAATATATTCCAAGTTAAAACTTGATCCGATCGCTAATCTAGGAGATGTATGAGTAGAATAAACCAAATTTAAGATGCTCATAACTCCTGATGTATTCTACGGATTTTGCCCAATAACGATCTTGTCTGAAATATTTGGACAGTTAACCTATTCTAAAAATATGAAAACTGCTGCTCGTCTCTTTAGAAAGATAGAGAATATACGGCCGACGGAACGGAGATACTCAAGTTTGAACCTGCATTCTTCATTAGGAAGTCATAGCCAATCGATTGAAACCATATTCGGCTCGATATTTGGAAATTACAGACATTTGGACAAAACGATACCACGCTGTTCTACTAGAACAATCGCGCCAAAATGTAGAAAAGATCTGTAGAGGGTCAGGTGCTTGCTCTGAACCTGATGACAGGACCTACTCAAGTTTGACCACTGATTCTTCATCAAGAAGTCGAATCCAATCGATTGGGGGCATTTTCGGCTCGATATTCAGAAATTAAATTTAGGCATAATGCTATTCCACTAGTTCGCTAAACTAAAAGCGTTTGCTACCGTGTGGATTTTCACAAAATTGTCCCATAAAAATTCAAAATTTTTTGAACTTCGCTAACGCGATGATTTCCACGAAATTTGGCAGATTTCATGTTTTCAATTTACAAATTGATCGGATGGATATTCTAGTAGTTATTGGGGAAACCAAATTACAAGTGCTCTTAACTGCTAAACCACTCGACGAATTAGGGCCAATAACAAACTTTACCGATATTCAGAAAATGTATCTATTCTGAAAATATGAAAATTCTCTCCTTCGGAAGATAGAGACAATACGGCCGGCCGAACATACTCAAGTTTGACAACATCCATATTTTCAAATTAGGGACATTCGCGCAAAACGATAGCAAGTTGTTCCAATAGGAACAAACGGACGAAAACAGAGTCAAACTGACTCGAATTATTATTCATATTTATTCATAAACGTTTAATGGGTCCCCTCGGTGGGGCACCCTGTATTTCCAATGACCTAATAGAGCCCAATCTAATTGGTTCCTAGATAAACCTAGTCGCCACAGATTATATGCATAAACGTTACCATTAAATCACTTGTAAATCCAAGTTATCCAATTTCGATATACATATGTATCCTATAAAGATGGTCTATTGTTTTTGCAGGAAGTTAAAATATTTATGAATTGAAGGCCACGATAAACGGTCTCACAACTTTGCCACTGATAAATTGAGTCGTGTTGTACAATATTATGATATTTCGAATATAAACAGATGGGGTTATTTATTATTTTTCATTAGAAACTATTTGTTCCTATCTCTTTTGTGAATATGATAAGTATGCAGCTTTCATAAATATAGATATGATTGGTGTTCAAATGTATATGTGGTAGACATCACATATAATGAATGAAGTGTCAAAAGTGCTGTCTCGAAAAACATCTACAAACTGTGATATTAGCAGTGTTAAACCAGAGACATCTCTTCCAGGTGAGCACGTAGGCCAAGACCTATCTATCACATAAAAGTTATATGTATTACATCCTAGATGAATGTATAATTGGTGGATCATATATTGGCTTCTTCTTAACCAAGAATATACAGGTTATTTCAAATTTGAGTGAAATTATATTAGACGTTCCTAGAGGAGTGGACCTATTTGAAATCTGAAAATTCTGTATTGAATTCTAAATATCTTGCTATTCGGATCGTATTTTTTTTCATCATATATAGAGAAAGTAGAAGAACACTGGAGAGAAATTAAGCACATTTACGCGGGTCTGTTCCCTGAGTGATTACATTCTGACACGCATTTGTTGTCATTTTGAAGATTTCATAAGCAAATTTCAATTATATTTACAAGGTGTCCAGAAAGGGTATCGGATTTGTAAGTTGGATGAAACCGTTTTTCCATATTCAGCTACATTAAAAAAGTTATAAGCATTTTAAGTTTTCACATTGGGCAAATATTCCTCTGTAGTCCAGTTTAGTTTTAATGCAAATTACCTTCCACAGCATCCACTATTGAATCTGAATTGTTTAAAAACATTATTTTCCCTCTAAGAAATGATTATCTCACTCATATTTCATCAGATGATTATATCGATTTAATTCCTTTAAACCTCAAATATCTCAAAAATGGTGCAATTTAGGAGAAAAAGATGACGAATGATTTTATCTGTAAAAAAGATTAATGATCCTAAGAAATACAAGATACGGACCTTTTGTTATAGTGATATTTGTTTTTCATGCAATTTGTACAGTAGTAGTGAGAAACCCACAAGAAACGGAATAAATCTATTGATGCCAAAATATGCATGACTGTTATCAAAAACCTTCTACAAGAGATCATTTCAATTGATATTGTCGTTTGAATGTAACAGGTGAGAATGAAATTTTTTTTTATGAAATTTCAACACGCTGTATCTTTTGAACGGGGCCAAATTTGGAAAAAAGTTATAGGAAGAAAATGTTTGTTTTGACGTCAAGAATTTATGGTTAAAATTAACGCAGTGTTCAAAGACTCACCCTGTATATTCATTAAGTCAAAGAAAAAATTTCACCATCATTTGTTTATAAATTTTTTATTAACAATGAAATCGACAATGGAAAAAAATTTTTTGTTCATCACTTTGTAGATAACTGTCAATCGTGATAAAGAAATTTTTTCAACTTATCACTCAAACGATTAAGAATCATTATGAAGAAAAAGTTTTTTTAAATTATTATAAATAACATTTCTATGTGTAGATACAAAAAATGTTTTAAAAAAGTTGAAATAGTTCGCTAAATATTTAAAATTGTATAAAAAATGTATAAACAAATGGAGATAATTTTATTTGAAGTCCATAAATGTCTTTTGTTAACATATAGACGGCAAGTGACAAATGAAAAAAGAATTCACATCATTACGAAGAATTTTTGTGTTTGTTAATTAAAAAAAAGATTTTAATAAAGTATTGCATTTATTCAAACTTTTGTCACACTATCTTATGTTATGGGTAACAAAGGTCCCATGAAGCAATTACATTTTATAGCAATGTTTAATTTTTGGCGCTCTTGTTTTTTATTAACGATGGATTGGAGAAGTCACGAATAATATTGTTGATTGACAAGAGTCTAGTTTATTCTAAATTATATAATGTTTTTTTTATATTTTAGAATCTGATAAATGTAACCTGATTATTTTCAATCCACTTGAGACGCCATAGACCTCAACATGCCACAAGAATGGCAATGTTCAATGTTAAAATAAATTAATTAATAATGAAAATACACTTTCGGGGATCAACAAGGTGTTTTAAGGAAATTTTCCCCAGGATTTTAAACGCAAACAAGTTTTTCGGGCAATTGGCCTTCGTCAGTACAGTGCAAAAGTGCTAGAATGGAAGACACCTGATTATGTAATATAAAAATTCAAAAGATCTAGCCAACTGAACCAACGAAGATGATCCACCGGCACATTTGCGGTTTCAACCAGCAGATTTTGAAACCCAGAGCAACAACTCAAGTGTCACCACGAAGCCAGCCATAGCTACCTGCGTCTAATCCAAGTCCAGGGTAGTAACCGTTAAAACTTCTTGATGTTATTCATAGTTCCCTAATGAATCCAATTCTGATTATTTACTATCCTTGACTAGGATGAGACGTAGGTAGCTATAGCTGCCTCCTTCTTCACACTTTAGTTGTTGCTCTGAAATTGAGGGTCTGCTAGTACGTAGGGAAAAGTCCTTAAAACTCAATACAAAATAACTTCCCAACCGATGTCTGAGTCTTTGGCCGCTTTGAACGGCTTTCTCCATCTGCACGTCAATCTTCAGACTGCCGCTTTGATTTCGAAGTGAAAGTGTTGAATCCATGTTCCGTTCATGGTGATGCACCGACACAAAAACTCCATCTTATTCTATATGAACATCTACTAGTTGTTGTTTTAACTGTGGTATGAGCAAACTCGGCAACAATTTAGAAAACAGTAATTTTCATACTAAGAATGTTCGTGTATGATGTATAAACACAAGCTTTTGATAATTCAGAGTGTCAGTTATCTCTTGTAACATCACTTTGAGATTGCCATGATTTTCAAGAACCTTCAGCATCAATGGTGTCCGTATTACGTCCTTTGATAGTGGTTTTCGATCAAGCAGAATATTTTTCAATCCAAGCTCGGACTTGACGGTGTTTTTCCCTTTGAAAAATCGAAGTTATATCAATATGCGAAATTGCTTTGCATCTTTTTTAAAAATTACAAAAATAGCGTCACCCAAACACTATAACCAAATGAATAACAAGCCAATCGTCATGAAATTTTCAGACTAACCTTCAGAAGTTTGTCACTTTTGGAAGAATCATATAAATATGTTGTTAGTGGTGTCATCTGGTTGTTAGGCCTGGAACTTATTGACCGAGTATTGTGTAATTTTGGGTTCCTTTTGGCCAAGTTGACCAGATCTGGTGAAGATTATGGACGGGCTTTGAATACCAAAAATATCAAGGTCATGATAATATCACAAAATCTAAGCAAATGTGAATTTGTTCTAGGATAGCAAACAATAGGGAATGTGGGCACTCTAATACATCATGCTGCTGACTGTTAGGAAGAGATAAAAATAAAAATAGAGCAGGTAAAAGCTAATGGCATGAAAATGAAACTAGTGTTTTGTAATAGAGATCTCACGCTGACATCAAGTGCGAGATTGTTGCGATACTGAGTGTTCTCGCTGTTCTTTATGCGATGTAATACTGAATGCTGGACCCTGCAGAAGATCGGAATTTTAAGGCCATATGCATGTGAGATGCAGGTGTCTCGATGGATTTTTAAGGAATGTTGGATTAAGAAAATTGCAAAGGATAATGTTAGGTGGAGTATGAGGAAAGAGAGGGAGGTGGTGTTGATAGAAAAGAAGGCGTAAATTGCAGTATCTGGGATACTTGATGTGCAGGAATAGATAAAACTTATTGGAGTTCAAGTACAGGGATACTTTCAGACAGAATGTGGCATGGAAAGACAATGGAAAGAGTCCGTATAAGATTTTTCAAGAAACACTTGAGCTTGGAACGTGTTTTTTCCTGTCAAAAAGCAATGATATATAAACACAAAGAAATTGCTTTTGAACCCATCGTTTTCAAAAATACCAAAAATAGCCTCACTTAAACCATTATCACTCGATAAATGATGAAACTTCTCCGAAAATTATTCCCATTCAAATATTTAATTTAAATTCATTTTGAAAATTTTAGGGCGAAATGCATGCGGATTTTCTATTGCCCACTAATAAGTAAAAGTTGCTCCTAGCGATTTCGATGAGGTATACTTTTTTCAGCTAGAAAAGTTAGGGGAATCGATTTCTGTAAGCTATTATAGGAAGGAGGTATATCTTATTTAACAAGAAGAACAAGGATAATCGATTTTTCTAGTCCAAAACGTTTTAAAGGGGACGAAATGATTACCAGTGGCGCCCTTTAGAAAATACAACCGCCGCGACCACAAATTGGATTTCTCACCTCAAAAAACTCCTATGTTTCAAGTTTCATGCAATTATTTGGAATCAGTCGAAAGATATTAAAGAAAACGCGAATTATTTGTTCAACTTTGACACCCTGTATCTCGGAAACGGACCCATGTTTATAGTAACTTTTTTGCAGAAGATGATGTGATCTATCACTAATTTCAATTTGTAGGAAACAAATCAGATCACTCTGTATATCAACGCATAAAAAAGATACTCTTCCTTTTTCATAGGAAGGTTCTGAAAATTAGGTATTCTATGGTTAGACTTGTCGATTTTTGCATTGTTCCCAAACCTACCTATGGATTATGTAATCCGGTGTTAATTTCATATTGAACAACGATCAACTTCTTAATCCAGAGTTAACACTGATCCCTGGATTCCATAAGACCGAGATTAATCTTCAATTGAACAACCGGCCCTTAAAATCCTGTTTTCAAGTGGGTTTCTTTGCAGTCACCTTATCTTTTCATTTTACGCAACAGGTCAAAAACCACAAAATCTGCAATCAGCTATACCTACCTGCCCAAGATCTGAAACACCATATAGCACGGTAGAAAGGAGACAGCAATATGTAATAAGAAGTGTTGAACAGCAACAGAAAGAGGCCATGTAAAAGCGCGCGAAATCGATGCAGTTACGCACCTCTTTCATTGACTTGAGTTGCGCTAGTGTTGAAGTTGTAGAAATTCATTTTGACGTCTAGTTATCGAGGTTAGGCCGGAAAGGAAAAGGTTTCGAGAAGTTAAGTGCAGTGACATGAAATTTAGAGATATCGCGAAATTTTTCGGTAAGATTTGCGTTTTTATGCCTTAATTATGTGAAGATATTGGTGGATAACGTTAGGTTTCATCGGTCTAGGAATTTCTCATTATTTCTGTTCGAGGCATATTGCATCAGAAAAAGTGATGAGCACGTTTTGCTGATTTTTTTGTGCGACACCTTTTTTTGTTGAAATCTATAATTTATAAGAAGAGGGTTTATTGTTTTCAGTAAGTTCGTTCTTGATAAAGACTTATTCACGATTCATATAATCATCTATTTGATCATTCTATGTGACTTAATAATGTTTACTCGTATTTTTGTGCGCTTATTTCTAGTGGAACAGCGAGCTATCGTTGTTTCCAAATGCCTAGAGAGTCGACAAATTCAAAATCGTTCTTGATAAAGGTCCTGAAATATTTATGTGCTAGCATATTGCATTCGGAATGAAGAATGAAAGATTTTTGAAAGCACTAACGTGAAGTCAGGTGGCTTTCGGGCTCTTGTTGCGCTACTTGCAAGTAAATATTCATACTATAACAAATCTATAAGTAGACTGTTCAGGTGAACGAGTCTTTTCTCTGGAACAGCGTAATACAATTAAAAATGCCACGATGAATGAACCACCCTAATCTCATATCAAAAACTACTTTTCATAGTTTTCCCTAAGTTTTATTCGAACCTTAAATTCTCTTCTCCAAAAACTTACGTCAGTGCTTTTCGAAATTTGCCAACGTATATTATTTCAACATAATGAAAAATTATATTAATTTTCTCCCAACTGTTACTGATTAATAAGTTCGACCCGAGTCAATCGTATACGTATCTTTGATAGCATCGATCATTTTGAGTAAATGAAAAAATAACCAAATATATATGAAAAGAAGCTACGACAAAGAAATTTGAGAATATATGAGATTCAAATAACGTCCATGAAAGCACAAATTTTTGTTCGAATACGTCCGATATCGTATGCGCTATAAAGGCATACAAGGATATCGAGAGTTGTACCGAGGGATTCTACGAAATCATTATGAACGCTATCAAGTTATATATCCCTGAAAAAGTTAAAAAAGTTTTCACTTTCCCATGTTGGTTTTCCAGCGAGCTGAAAAATTGATTTCTGAAAAAAACACCTTCATAAAAGATATAAACAAACTGGAAGTTTAGACGATTATTTTTATTCACAAGACTGAGAAGGAGTGTAAGGTGGAAACTGATAGATGTTATAGAAAGTATGTTGAATCGGTCGAACTTGAAATTTCCACTAACCCCAGATATTTCTGAAGTTTATTAATGATAAGAAAACACAGAAGGGTTTTCCCAAATCTATGTATTTGCGACATGAGGTGGCGAACGATGATGTCAGCATTGCAGATCTTTTTAGAAAATACTTTTCTGAAATATATAAATGTCAAAACCTGATGTGTCGCGGGTTGTAGGTTTCGATAACACAGTCGACGTTAGGATTGGTAATTTCTGTGAAACGGAAGTTGTTGATATTCTCAGCACACCAGAAAAAATGATGCTGGACCAGATAGGATTTCCGCACTGTTTCTTAAAAAGTGCAGATATGTCTTGTCGGTTCCTCTGGTTTTTTTATTCAATTTGTCGGTAGATTCAGGTAAATATCCAAGCCTCTGGAAATTAAGTTATATCACTCCAGTATTCAAGTCAGGTGACTCTGGTGATGTAGGGAACTATAGACCAGTAACAGAAAGCTCCTATATTCCGAAAATTTTAGATACGTTAATAACTAATAGAATTGCACCAATACTCAAACATGTTTTTATCGAAGAGCAACACGGATTTATTGCCGGTAGATCGGTTACAACCAATTTGCTATGTTTCATAGACTTGATACAGTCAGCATTCATCGAGAAGGCACAAGTTGATGTAGTCTACACCGACTTTGCCAAGGCTTTCGACAGGGTACCTCATTGGCTTCTCATTACAAAGCTCAGAGCATTGGGCTTCAAGCCTTCACCCTTCACCCCTTCTCGAGTGGATTTCAGATCGTTTGATTGGGTTGACACAGTTCGTAAAGATATCTGATGTTTTTTCGGAAGGTATTGCAGTAATTTCAGGCGTCCCACAAGGATCACCTTTGTCGCCGCTTTTATTCTTGTGCTTCATCAATGACATAAAATCGGTTATAAAATTTTGTCACTTTCTTCTGTTTGCTGATGATATGAAACTGTTTCGGCTTATAAGATCACTAACTGCCTTGCTGCCTTGCTAACTTGCCTTTTACTTCAGAGAGATATCGA
The DNA here is from genome assembly GCA_030674115.1 of Micraspis discolor. Lineage (NCBI taxonomy): Eukaryota > Metazoa > Arthropoda > Insecta > Coleoptera > Coccinellidae > Micraspis > Micraspis discolor. Next base: position 64,012 of record JARTUT010001855.1, read on the forward strand.
AAACGTCTTGGAATGGTGCGTACAAAATGAGTTAGAAATTAATGTGGACAAGTGTCAGACTATGCGATTTTCCCGGGCTAATTCGATGGTCTTGTTTGATTATTCAGTAAATGCGTGTATTTTAAAGTCAGTTAACACAGTGAAGGATCTGGGGTATTGCTAGATACAAATTTGAGTTTTATGGAGCACATAAATTACGTATCATCAAAAGCTTTAAGAATGCTAGGCTTCATTAAAAGACATATGCAGGACTTTAATGTCTCTTCTATTAAAACAATGTACATAGCCCATGTGAGAAGCATTGTGGAATATTCATGTGTTATATGGTCACCTCACTATGCAGTGCATATACAAGCTGTTGAAAGGGTCCAGAATAAATTTTCGAAATGGATAGGATACAAATGGGGATTAACCACTGATACTATTCGTTATGAGGACATTCGAGATAAATTATCCCTTACATCCCTGAAAACGAGACGTCATAACTTTGAAGTAATGCTGGTTTACAAGATTTTGCACAATTACATCGATTGCCCATATCTACTACAGAGGATACATTTAAACGTTCCTCAGAGAAATCTCAGAACTTGGAACAATTTAACATAAAGTTTTGCCGAACCAATTATCTGATGAATAATCCTCTTGATAGAGCACAGGGCTGCTGGTTCGGTGGAGATAGATCTTTTCATGTTTCAATTTTTCAACTGAAGAATTATTTTAGGAATCTAGAGAATTTTTACTGATTTTTGTTCATTTCTTCTGTTTGATATTGATGTTGGTTCATTGTAAATATGTAAAATGGCTACTCCGTATATAATTAAATAAATAAATAAATAAATAAAATATTGAAAAATTTTGTTTTTGGAATATTTTAATAAATTTCTAGCGTTTCGATTCTTGCGAAATTCTCAAGCCTATTTGTTTCAACCTAATTTAGGTATCTCTCAAGTAACTTGATCCGATGAATATTCTGGGAGTTATAAAGAAAACCTGATTTTTATATATATATGAATAGATTTATTTGACTGCCTACACAGACCCAAATCGGTATACTCTACCGACTTTTCGGTCCAAAAGTGACGTTGTCAGACCCGGCTCCGGGTCTGACAACGTTTTTCAATGGAATCATAATCAGGGGGGTTAGGGGGTCTTAGATATGAATTTTGAGCCGGGTCCGAAAAGTCGGTGAAACATCATATTTTATACAGAAATACTTCGGGGAACGGCCAGTGCGAGGGCGCTTCAGGCGACCTCGTCTTGCTGTATGTAAACGGTATACTCGATCAACGTCTCCAATCCCTAAATCTGGCAACGCTGTGCCTTGTGTATAAACCCGAACTTCTCATTCTTCTACAACTTATACAAACCCGATATAGGGACCGTCTTCTACTCCAGAAGATAGTTTATTCATTTCTTCCAAGCGGACCGAAAGTATGATCTCATCTCTCTGATATTTCATTCTTCAAACGAGTATAGTTGAAAGTCATAAAAATGGGGTAAAATAGCTCGTCGTTAGAAGAAAACTACCTGGAAAATTTTATTATCATTCTTTGGATAACAACTGACTTACGAATCATATTCATAAGGGTCATGGAAATTTCAATCACCCTTTATAGGGAGTCGTTACGAAAACTTTTCGATATTTTTCTGAATTCGTCTTTTCCGAAGTTTTCTTATGTTCACCGAAATGAAATGAATCTGGACAAAATTTTAATTGAGAAATGTACAAGAATATTGGATGGATCTTAAAAAATTTAGAAAAGGACTGACGTGAGGTCATGAGCATCAGCGTGCTCTTCTTAATGCCGATGAATATCTTACGAGATATCAAGTTTTTAGGAACGGTTTTTATGAAATTTGACAAACTTCTTTGTTTAAACGCTATCCGCACATCTTCCTAGTGGATTCCTGGTGGATATGTTAGTATGTTAGGAAATGTTGAGGAAACGAAATTCCAAATGCATAATTCATGCAGAACTATCCGACGTTTTTGGCCCAGATATTTGGACAATGGAGAATCTATCGAGATTCGAAAGCTACTGGCATTTGAACAAACGATAGCTCGCTGTTCAACTAGGAATAAGCGCACAAAAATTCCTGACTCGCTTATTTACTGAATTTAAGATTTAAAGGTGAATTGATTTCAGAAATTGAATGCTTTCCTCATTCGTCATCTTCAAATCTTAACTACAATTTTTTTCAGTAAATACTGATTCTTATCACTTTTTCCCACATAATTCAATCTGGTTTTAATATTGAAAACCAAATTTTTAATAATAATGATAATAATAGCTTTATTGTTCAACAAAAAATCCATTTAAGTCACTTTACAGGGATATAAATGTTACTATTAAGAATAACTTCTCCATAACCACCTACATACATATATTACACAAAATCAAAATTTTACTAGAATTGGACAGATGTTCAAGTGCAATTTTCATAAAAGTTTGTTGAGAGCACGAAAAAATATCACATCAGGTACAGCTACTATAATATGATTATTACACATTAAATTTATTGGAACCTTACGCAGGATATTCGTTCTAGCTCTTTCACATTTAAAAACTGAAGCATTTCTCGAATTGAAACATGGTAGGTGGAAATTTAATTTGCTGAGGATTTCGGCACAGTCAATTTTATTATTTAAGATTTTGTACAGAACCATAACTGATCCTAAAGTTATTCTTAGACTTAAACTTGGATAATTCAGTCGCTGATAAAGATAATTATTATCACATCCTCTAGGAGGATATACTCCGTCAATCTTGAATATCAAATACTTCCGTGAATACGATAGAGCTAGAGTTGAAATTTTCAGAGTAGATTTGAGTTATAAATATCTCGGCTGAGTTCGTTATTCGGATAAATCGGTAGAATAGTTTCGAAGTAACAAAATAAAATTTTCCAAATAAAAAATTTTTTATGGTGCAATTTTATCAGGCGTTTACACCAATAGCGTTCTCGACTTCCACAAACCAATAGTTTCCGAAATATGATTTTTCAAATTTTGAATAAATACGGGTAAAACTGAACTCTATTTATCCCTTGTTAATCATCTACCTACTCAGGGTCCAAGGGTCAGCGCTCTAGCCTGTAACGCGGAGTTTTAAAATTCAATATATCCCAACATGCTGGTCACAAAAACCAACGTATCATTATGAGATGTTAAACCATTTCTGTTTTTTTAATACAATTTCACATTTATGACAACTTTCTTTGGTCTCAGTAGAGTGAGATATCCCTATAGAAATGCAAATTTCAAACGGTTTGATGCGATCTTCCTGATAAGTCCTAAAGGAATTACGAGGGTTATTGCATTTGGTTTCAGGATATTAATGAGATTTTGGCTTATTACTTTTGCTTGGTTGTTCCAAGTAGAACAGCAAGCTATTGTTCAACCAAAATAGATAAACTTTTCGACTAGCGAGTCAAAAATATTTCCAATCGATTGGGTTCATGAAGATATAAATAAGGTCATTTAATTTTATCCCAATGAAACAATTTTTTCCGATACAGCTTTGGAATAGGGCATTCCGAGTGCCTATAAAGCACTTCTGAAGAACTTAAATTATTTGAAACATTGAACATTAAAGAACTTTAACACCTGTTGAATTTTCTTGAAGCCCGAATACTTCTAGTTATCCAGGTAAAAAAATGAGTAATTAGAAGAAGTTATCTCTCTGATGTTTTCTCTTCGTAAATGATATCTTAAAGATCTAGTTTAATATCGGCATTCGTCAAATTTGTTTACAAAATATCGGAAACAATCTGAAAAACTGCAAATATTTCTTAATTACTGAAATTTTCAAACACATCACAGTGTGTTTCAAATATTGAGCCCAAAATTGTAAAAAATATTACTCATAATTTTTGTTTTTCAATAATGAAAAAAGTTTTATATTATTATTATGTCGTGAAATATTGAAAATTTTCCTTAACGAAAACCTTTAGAGATAGATTGAAATTTCTATTATATTCGTTTTTCAAATATGATTCATATGTCAGTTGTTAACGAAAAAAACTTTTTTATGCGGAAAATTTCTTACATACTGTCTGACGATGAGCAATTTTACCCGATTTTTATGAACTTCAATGATGATTCTGTTGAAGATTTAAATACCAGTGAAGATGAGTTATTTGATTATCGGTCCGGTTCGAAGAATTAAATAAAGAAATCTTCTATACGACGGTTCTCTCTATTGGGATTGTATAAGTAGTTAGAAGCGATAGATTTTGGGAGAATTCAGTCTATACATTTCATGTGACCTTCTAATAAAAAAAGTAAAAGATCCTCGTCAGTCAATTCTCAACATAAGATATGCAATTAGAGTTATTTGCGGTATAACTAACCGACGCGGTCAGTCCCAACGATCTGACAACACCGCAGGGACTGAAAAGGTTTGGAGAACATTCCGTCGGCGTATATGTGGGAATGAAAAGTCGGTTTAGGATATCGGGCTTCAAAACGTGAATCAAGTATATCACTTTTTGAATGAAAAATTTTTCCCTCTAAAGTTGCCTGAGGAGTTATATTTCCTTAAAGCAGGTTTTCCACATATATACACGCAAAAACCATCTGGATCATCGGGACTGAACACGTCTGTTAGGTCTCAGGTAGCCTGTCGCATGTATCATAAAAGCCTAGGACTGAACACGTCTGTTAGATAAATATATATATATATATATATATAAAGTCTTCCATAATTCTTTATCACTTATGTTCATATTGAAGAACGTATTATGCCATAATGGTTTACGTGACTTCAATCTGGGAATTCTATTTTGTGGAAAATATGAAATAATTGGGAAAAGAATGATATTTATTCCAAGAATTCAGAGCTGCAGTCTGTCTGCGAATATGGGGAGGGACAATATTAGACAATACTGGTAACCAATGAACCGGTGTAGATCTTATGGTGCCAGTAATTATTCTCATGGATGTATTCAATTGTGAATCAATTTTTTGTGTATCTGCACTATTAAACCAAACAGAGCAGCAATACTCAGCTGCAGAAAAGACTAGGGCTAGAGATGCTGTGCGTAGAGTGGAAGCATCAGCACCCCAAGACGATCCAGCTTATTTCTGAACAATATTATTCCTAGTTTTCAGTTTTAGGCTCAGATCATTTAAATGAGCCTTGTAATTGAGAGATAAATCCGATTTAATTTAATTTCACTCCTAAGTATTTTGGCTCGATAACGAACTCGTTCGAGCTGAAAATCTCAGCTCTCTAGTTCATTCCGTTCGAACGTAGTCGTTCCCACGGATAGAATCGACTTTGACCACGGATCCTTCATCAAAGAGTCCTACGAAACTATTGATATCACTTTTACCCAAATATTCGAAGAATACAGTCATTTGGGTAAATCTATAAGCATTCTGTTCGAGGGGGCTCATGAGCGCCAAAATACATTTGAAAGATTTTTTGCACGATCAAAATAGCAAAAGTAATAAACAAATTAGGAAATATGTAGAATAGCTCTGACTGAAGTACTTTTTCGGACATTGGAATATGAGATACAAAACAGCCGCCACAATGAATGTGAAAAATCAAGAAACCAATATCTTGAATTTAAACTACTCACAGTTTTTCTTCAATTACTGCATATCCAAAATACCAGCCTCATATAATATTTCATCATGCGATAACTGGCTGCGATACGACATCAGCAATTTTAAAAAAGTCAAAAATACAGTATTAATATTGTTCAGAAAACGTGAAGACTTAATTGAGAACGCAAAATATTTACAAATATTAACTCGTCAGCAGATGTTGTCCTCACCAATGGAATTCGTGTTCTCCTT
>JARTUT010000551.1:0-69806 GCA_030674115.1 Micraspis discolor
GGATGCAGAAAGGCAGGTGTCCATTGCTCAGTTGCCTGCAAAAACTGTTGTGGCGAAGATTGCACTAATGCGCCAGTTATTGAGGTGGAAGAAGACACTTTTCTTGATGACGATGATTTGGATTTTCTTTCCCAAGTAGTACATTTAGTATCAAGGTCATGTTGGGAGAAAATGAGCAATAATAAGGCGCAAGAGTGATAGACGGTCGGCCGCTAGTTCCTCTTCAGAAAGCGCCAGAAGTGAATCTCCAGAGCAAGAACCACTGAGAAAAAACTACGAAGCTCTAACAAAGATAAATTAGCAATGGAACAACCAGTTAGCATAGATTCATAACTGTCAAACAATCATTATGAAATGAAAACATGTACATAAAAAACGATCACCTAGTTTATAAAGAACCTCTTCATTGGAAGCATAAAAAGGTGGACTGAGTAGCCATTTTTCTCATGCGACCACTGAAAGAGTTGAAAAATTGTAAGCGATTTAGATTTGTAAGTATTTTTGCAATATTTTGTATGCTTTTTCTATACACCTATTAATAAATACAAATACAAAACTGAATTAAACGTTTATTTGAAAATTAAAACTCAGATAATGACTTTAATTGAATTGTTGTTTATCTTATCCAAATTTTCAAAACCTCTTCAAAAATCTGTTGAATTGATGACATTTTTTAAAAAATGAAAAACAAAACTGAAAAACATTATAAATTGTCTTTGTTAATAACATTGAGAGTTCAACAAAATAATTCATAACAGAATGCGACTCAAAAATCAAATAATGGATAAAACAAATTAAAATTTTATTCATTAAAGTTTAATTGCTAAGAAAAATTAAATTAGTAAAATCTTGATTTAAACGTGCACTACCGATGTGTACTCATACTGCGTACAACAGTATATTTGGATTTTTCATTCTTCTGCAAGCTGCAGCTTCAAAATGGTAAGTTGTACAAAAATAATGTTTAAATAAAAGTTGTTGATAATAATGTAAGGAACAACTCTTACATTTAAACTTTTGCATGAAAACAACATTTTCAGGGCGAAAAACATGAAAAACACTTTTTTTGTACTTTAGCGCCACCTACTTTGTGCGCTTTTAGTCGTGCAGCATTGCACCAATGACAAAAATGTAGATCGCAACGTCTCTCTACATTTTTTGTTCAATAAAATTTTCTGTACGATGCATACAATTCGAGAAAATGCATTTTTTCACTTTTTTTGAGTTTTTCAAAAAAAACCGCAACATTTCAGCGAGGCCATCGCAAAGGTAGCTTAGTTACAACATTTTCAACAAGTGTACCAAATTTCATCGAGCGGGTAATTATACCGTCAAAACGATTTATTTTTCGACAGATTGACTGAACTATACCAAAATCATTGAATAACACAATTTGGAACAGGTATAGGATATACAACATAAAATCATCATAAAATTCGACATATTTAATCAAAAATTTTTGCATGTATGAACGTCGTAGATTTTTCTACTGGAATAATTGATGATCAGTTTTTCATTTACTTAATGGCAATGAACTACATAAGTAAAAGTTAAGTTTGATTGATTACGTTGACATTTACGTTCATTGTCGACTGTTGGTTTATTGAAACTTAGGGACAGCGCTAGAAAACGAAACTACGTGAATATTCTTTTTGGCGCTCTTGTTCACCCGAACAGAGTGCCTATCATTTTGCCCGAATGTCTGTAATTTTGGAATATCCAGCCGAAAATGGTCTCAATCGATTGGGTTCGACTCCCTGATGAAGAATTCGTGGCGAAAGTTGAGTCTGTCCGGCCGGCCGTATCCTCTCTAGCATCTCTCCAAAAGAGATGAGCTAGAGTTTTCATCTTTTTAGAATAGGTTAACTGTCCAAATATCCCGGTCAAGTTCGTTATCGGGCCAAATCCCTCGGATGGTTCAGTAGTTATGAGCATCTGAAATTTTGTTTCCTCGATAACTACTAGAATATCCATCCGATCAAGTTGATACTTGAAATATTGTTGAGGGAGGCTGCAACAAAACGCCTCGCAAAATTTCGCAGAAATCTTCACGATAGAAAATTTAAAAAAAATTCCCAAACACAAATTTTTCAATACTCCATATCTCATAATACATTTTTCGGATTTCAATAAAAATTCGTTAATATTTCGAGGTGATCGATATCTTACTTATCCTCAAATTTCATTGTCGTAGCTCTTTTCCATTAGAAGATATGATCATTTTTTTCATTTACTCAAGAGAAAAGATAAATGACATGAAGTCTCGGTGATTTTCTCTGAACGATGGCCATCACAGATCGATATTCGATTGACAAATGCCGGCCTCATTAATCAGTGTCAGTTGGCGTAATATTAATCAAAATTTTTCATAACTGGAAACCATAGAGATAAGATTCAATTTTTGTGGCTGAAATAATATACGTTATCAAAATTCAGAAAAGCACTTACGTAAGTTTTGAGGGGAAGGGAATTATAGCTTCGAACGAAACTTGAGGAAAATAATGAGTAGTTATTTTCAATTTGAGATATAGGTTTGTTCATTCATTAGGCGTTCATATTTGCATCACATTATCCAATAGTACGGGAAAAGACTATTGTTCACCTGATCAGAGTGCTTATAGATTTGTTATGGTTTGAATATTCACTCGCAAGTAGCTCAACAAGAGCAATAAAACAATCTGACCTCACGTCAGTGCTTTCTAAATTTGTTTACTGTTCAAATGATGTTACAGGTTACGGGCTGTAATAGAGACAGTGAACGCAATTGCAACTACCGAATATGAAGTAAGATGGCTGCAATATTGATCCCTGCGGCATGTCATACGAGATATCAGCACGTGAAGAACGTGTTGTATAAAAAAATATCAATATACTGTACTTTCTTTCCACAAATAAACGACAGATTCTAATCTATCAAATGTTCCGATCAGTTTTCCGTGCTGTCGCATAAAAATATCCAGAAAATGATAAACGTACTCGGCTGACGTTCAAGAATAGACGTTTTATTTCGGCGTATCCGATTTGCTAACAGAACAATAAACGTTTCTGTACACTTTCTATTTTCGCGTCATCTCCAACGCGATTTACACTTGTCTCTTGATCTAGAAATAAGTCGGATATTGACGATTTCGTCACGATCTCACAATTTAGAATCTCATAGAGATCGCGAAAATCGCCGTTTCTACGGACCGTTTCTTTTTTAGATGGGTTTGTAAACTGGAAACAGCTTTGTTAATAGGTCAGTTATTTGTTGGAGAAATTTGAAGGATGATTCATACAGTTTAGCCTGCGATTACTATTAATTGATTGTTGAATTGAAAATCCGAAACATCCTTCATAAAATGAAATAGAATACGATTCATGTGTTACGAGATTTGTGTATAATTCTTTTCTCTCATCAGGCATTCATATTCGATTAACAATGTGTTGTATTATGTTTCATTTTTTGATTAATTTTTCCATAGTTTTTTTAATTGTTTGACATTCTTCATAGTTGAGAAGCTTAAGGTAATTTATTTATTCTTTTTCTTCAAAGATACAATGTTCTATAGGTTAAACCCAACTTCAGAACAAGGTGAATTAAAAAAAATCCATTATTAATTTTTAATATAAGGCAAGTAACACAAAGTCAACCGAAATAGTATCTGAGATGCTACAGTCAAAATTATCCAGGCTTGGACATACATACTTAGTTGCATAACACGAATTTGCTTTCTGAAATTCCAACGAGGCCTTCTTGAACATTCAGCCTAATGAATGGTTTACAGAGTAGGCCTGCGTTGGCTACAGAGAAAAACTCTTAGCATTTTACATTTTATAGCAAACGGTCTACAAGAATTGTCACAAGGCACTATGCAGAGAACAGGATTATAACTTTTATTTCATCTAGAAGAATAGAAACTATAGATAGATAGATAAATTTATTCAATTAGAATGCCTAATATAAATACAAAGATACAAAGAAAAATACATAATGAATAGATACAGCCATCCAAACTGCCAACACACTACAACATTGAACAAGCAAATCGAGAAAGAAATATAAAATTATACATATAAATTTTTTTGTTTAAAATTTCTTGGGTGTATAGCACTTATTCTACTAATAAATGGTAATTGTTAAATTATTATTTTATTTTTCCAACATATGTTTCGGCGTGTCTACGCCTTTTTCAAGGAATATAATTCAGTCGACAATTTCCTGTAAATTACATGATAATAAATACATAAATATATCAACAAACAACACAAAGCTTTTACGTACTTCATTCAAATCGTCCGTCAAGTTATTATTTTCTTCTATAAACAAAAAAATTTATATCAAAGCACAAGAAACTCTGACAAAAAAAATAATATACTTCCGGGTGAAAATGGAAGACAACAACATCATCAATACTGGCGACAATCACACAACATCTAGAGATATCAAGAAGCTAGGAAAATTGAAAACTAAATTAGCCAAACAGAAGAATCGACGAATCTTTTTATTACAGTGCAAAAACTCAGACCTCATTCCAACTTTTCTTAACCTAGACGTCAAACATATTAAAATAGTCGACCAACAAACTGAACGTAAATTTAAGGAAATATTCAAGACATTCCGATTAAAAACAATAAACCTACTGATTGCTGACACTTCCAAAAATATCAGGATATTAAAACAGAACATAATTGATATGACAAGTAAAATTCTAGACAACAATACCGAGAATTGGATAACTACATCATTAGAGGAACAAGATAGAAGAATAGAAGAAATTTTCAAGAAAATTCGAACTAAACAGAGAAATAAAATCCTAAGGCTGAATAACGCAATTACAATCAAACAAACAGAAAAAAACTAGGTTGTGAACATCTCTGACGTAAACATTCCTGAAGAAGTTGAAGAAATTCTTAATTTGGGACCAAAATACTGCACACCAATAGAAAAACAGAAGCTTCCCATACACCATATCATTGCAAATATAGAAACGGTGATCGATAGGTTTGATAAAGATACTCAAGCAGAAATACGAAATAAAGTAGTGAATAATATTACCAATTTCAAAAAGGTCTACAAAACTTGATAAAAAAACAATTACAACTAAATAAGAAAATTAGAAAAAACGAACTCATTCCTTAGACAGAACCTCAAATAACAATCCTTTAAGCCAGATAAATCTAATAAAACGGTAGTGATGAACACAGATGACTATATTTAAAATAAAAATAAAATTTATGATCTCCTTAATGATGAAACAACATACATAAAAAACTCAAACAAGACCCAACAAACATAATTCAGAATAAAAATAATGATCTAATAAAATCATGGAAAGAAAACTTCTACCTAAAAATTATGTAATGACTTGAAAATCCATAATGCAAATCCACCCCAAATTTACGGACTTCCAAAATTACATAAACAGGATATACCATTAAGACCAATCATCAGCTGTGTGCAAAGTACAATTTATAAGTTATCAAAGTACATCGAAATTGTTTAACACCAATTCTTGGAAAAATAAATATTACGTTAAAGATTCATGGAATTTTAAGGATTTTATAGGCGAAATATCACTAAAAGCAGATGAAAAGCTTTTCTCACTGGATGTCATCAGTCTGTACACAAATTTACCGTTGAACATAGCAAAGGACATCATTATTAAAAATGGAATGAAATAAAGGAATATACTGACCTACCAGGAGATGAATTTCTGAAAGCGGTCGATCTATGTTTTTCTAGTTCATATTTCCAATTCAAAAATGAATTTTATTGTCAAATAAATGGATGTGGTATGGGGTACCAATTTCTGCAGTAATAGCTCAACTCGTAATGGAGGATCTAGAAGAAACAGTTATAAAAAAATTGAAGTACAAAATACCATTTTTCAAACGTTTTGTTGATGACTGTCTTACAGCAGCACCTGAAAATGAAATAGAGGATATTAAAAATGAATTCAATAACTACCATCCTAATTTGAAGTTCACCTGTGAGTTAGAAAAACAAAATAAAATCAATTTCTTAGATCTGACACTCATACGAACAAACACAGGAGTAAAGACAATTTGGTACACACAAAACCAACCTGAGTGGACGATATTTGAACTTTTGAAGCCGCAGTTCCAATGGTTCATAAAAAAGTGTCGTGTCAGGAATTGCTGATAGAGCTCTAAAACTCACTTGTCCAGAGTTTAGACAACAAACAATAAAAAAGCAAAGGAAATACTAGCAATCAATAACTATCCTCTACAACTAATTGACAAGATCTTCAAAGACAAAATCTTTAGCCTTTATAATACAGAACGAAAAACTAGAAGAACCTGAAATCGAAACCCAAAAATATGTATCCTTACCATATATACAGGGCTTATCAGAAACACTAAATGCATCAATGAAGCATTATGGAATAAACGTAGCACATAAAAACACAAATAATTTGAAATTTATAAACACAAAATTAAAATCAAAAATCCAAAATAATAAAACCTCGAATTGTGTCTACTGAATAAATTGTATGGATTGCCCAAAAGTATATATAGGACAGACAACACAATATATAAAGGAAAGAATAAATGGGCACAAATTTTGCAAAAATATGACCGCACTAAAAAAGCATGAACAAACAGAAAAACATAAATGGATTTTGAGAACATTTCTATCCTGGAAAAAAGAAAGAAACAACAAAACTAGAAACATACTAGAAATGATCCACATAAAAAGAAAAAGAAGCTATGAACGATAAAACGGACATCAAAAACTTGGCCCAAATTTATTTCAATCTGATAACATAAATAAGGAAATAAAAATTTTCAATCTTCCACTACCAACTCCATCTAGATTAAAAAGAACTAATTCAAACCCAGATTTGGGATTATCACTTGTTAATTCGTACAGGTGTCGCAGCATTAAATTGGAATAAGAAGTTGGGAAAACAAAATCGTGACAGCTCATCATCGTCACATTATTTTACTCATGGCTGACGAAAATATTTAATATTTGAAGATCTTTTAAAGTTTGATTATAGAAAAAAAGAATAACTTGACGGACGATTTGAATGAAGTACGTAAAAGCTTTGTGTTGTTTGTTGATATATTTGTGTATTTATTATCATGTAATTTACAAGAAATTGTCGACAGAATTATATTCTTGAAAAGGCGTAGACACGCTGAAACATATGTTGAAAATAAAATAAATAAAATAATAATTTAACAATTACCATTTATTAGTAGAATAAGTGCTATACACTCCAAGAAATTTTAAACAAAAAAATTTATATCAAAGCACAAGAAACTCTAACAAAAAATTATACATATATATATATGTATTTTTCAATCTTCAGGGAAGAGTGTTGTTGCATGTGTATAGTCATACAATATTGGAAATAATTTTTTCCCTTAATTTTGGGTACTGGCAAATTTGGGGGCAATTATACAGAGAAGTGACTCAGCATTAGTAAATTCTCTATATCTCGGACACAAGTGCGGTTCTTCATCAGGAAAAATGAAAAACATACATCCAAAGTTAATTACAATAACTCGGAATACAAAGTTCAAAACTTACCTCTAAACAGGTCAAAATACCGGCAAAAAGGATGACATCAAAGAGGTATCAACCATCAAATACAGCGAAACTTATAGATTATATCGAAATTCAATTTAACAAGTCAGTACAGAACAGCAAGTAGTTTGAGGTTAGGTCACAGAAAAGTATGCCTACATAAAAGTCGAACCACAAACGTAGAACTCATGAGCAATCATGTAACAAACTAAATTATTATTAAGAATTATCAGGAGTCTCTACCTTGATAATCCAATGACAAAAGATAGCTGTGGATATAACTTAAATTTTCTATATCTGATCTTTTATTTATATTGTTTTGATATTCATTGATATAACACATTTCTAAAAAGGTTCTTTTACTGTAATTAGCAACAGTTGCCAGTATTTTCGGTTCATTGAAGTCGAATTGATGACCCAATGAAGAAGCATGACCTGCAAGTGTACACCTCTTGGGGTGTAATCTGATGTCACTCTTATGAGTTGCAAATGTCCTCTTTATACACTGAGCTGTCTTGCCGATATAAACTGATTGGCAATCATTAGATTTCACCAAATACACACAGTCTGATCTAGATCAAAATTAAGCTGAAATATAATTGAGGGACTTCTTTCTTCAAGAGTGGTCTTCTAGTATTAAACACAGAGGATTCTTCAAGTTGCCCACATCGAATATGAATGAAAAAGACAAAAGCAAATTAAAGATACAAAATGTAGGTATCAAATTTGTTTGAAATTTATATCCCGTTCCAAGAAAGAATCGGAATCATCGTGAATAGCCCTAAATCCCCTGAGATGAAGTATTATTTCTTCTGTATATCCCCATTCACTACTTGCGCTAGGAACTGAGTTCCATCTGAAGAGTATGCTATTGGTACGACCATGACTTGTTCTCAAACATTTATGAACAGTCCAAACTTTCTTGGAAGATATAACCTAGAAGGATCAGAAACGAGTTCTGTCTATTGAACATTCCATAAGAGTTCCACTCATTGTTCCATAATTCTCCATCACTAATGTTCATATTGAGGAACTTATTATACCATAATGGTGTACGTGACTTCAAACTGGGAATTCTATTTTGTGGAATATATGAAATAATTGGGAATAAATTGGGAATAGAATGATATTTGTTCCAATCATGTAGAGCTGCAGTCTGTCTGTCAATATGGACAGAGACAATGTTAGACTAAACTGGTAACCAATGAACCGGTGTAGATCTTATGGTGCCAGTAATTATTCTCATAGATGTATTCCATTGTGCATCCATATTTTGTGTATGTGCACTATTAAACAACAGAGCAATAATACTCAACTGCAGAAAAGACTAGGACTAGAGATGCTGTGCGAAGAGTGGAAGCATCAGCACCCCAGTTTTAAAGCTCAGATCAGCTAAATGAGCCTTATAATAGAGAGATGAATCTAATTTAGCTCCCAAGTATTTAGGATAAATATTATGTTTGATAGGAGAATCATTGAAAGTTACAACTAATTTCCTATATTTTTCATGAATAGTCAGACGGAAACAAGACATCTTAATTTTGTTGGGCTTGGGACATAATCTTCACTCAATAAAATAATTCTTTAAAATCTCCAAATCAGATGATAGTATGTTTTCGAGAGTATGGATACCCGAATGCTGGTAAGCAATAGCAATGTCTTCAGATTAAACAAATTTCTTAGATGATGTCGTGAGTAAATGACTGAGATATAAACTGAAAAGTAAAGGAACTAGAATTGATTCTTGAGGAAGACCGTTTTTCAATGTTTTGAAATGGCTACTCCTATTGTAAAAAAGCACGACACTTTCTATGAGATAACATATTCTCCTATAATCTTACCATTTTCCCCACACTTCAGATGGGTAAAGAGTTTAAAAATTAACCCATTCTTCCACATAGTGTGCCGAAGATTAATCAATGAAAGCAGCTCCTGTTTTTAACCTGATTCTTTGAAAGTTATAAGGCTGAAAACCTGATCTGAACAATTTCTTCTTTTTCTACAACCTGCCTGGAAATTTGCAGAGCAATTTCAATAGGAGATTCAGTTCTTAAAAGAATTCACCTTTCCTATATCTTGAAAGGAACACTCAATGAACTGATTGACCTGACAACTATTAGGATCACATGGATTTTTTCCTTTCTTCAAAATATCTATTACTTTAGCCTTATCTACTGAATTTGGAAGGCATGTCCTGAATTCAGAATATTGTTTTAGACAGACAATTACTAAGACAACCCTTTTTTTCCCTGATTTTTAATGGAAACAGGATAAATTTCGTCAAAACCTGCTGCTTTCCAAGATTTGGTAAACATAATTGCAGCCTTCAATTCAGCTATATTGAATGGATGCGACACATATTCGAAAGCTGATCTCCTGAATATATTTAATTTTTCTTTACTTCAGATTGGGATATAAAAACTGATTCAGATGCGTTATCTAAGTCACGAGCGGTCAGCCTTGGATCAGTTTTTGATGATGATGAGGAAAGGGAGTAGCTTCACCTAATTTTCTCAATATATCCCATGAACTCCTACTCAAATAAGTAAAATTTTTGATACAACACATTCGTGAACGGATGGTGATTTTTGATAGTCCCTATACTTTCGACCAACCTGGAATATAATCGTTCCGAAACGAACTTTTTGCTGCGGCTTTCACAACACCTATAAATCTGTGATAGTTATCGTGAGTTAGTTCAATCCTAATGTTCGATCCCTTGTGTAATTCATCGAACAGATATATTTGTTAACCATAAACAATCTTTCCCGAGAAGACAATTGGCTGGAGTGGTCGGGTCATTTTATGAATGCACCCCAATTTCAGGTTTAAATATATCAAAAGAGTTGTGTTCGATCCCATTTTAACTCATTGAAAGATACATATGTTGACCAACAGGATATTAGGCCACTCAGGTCATTTAAAGCATAAGGCCTAATTACAGGGTTAATAAATATATTGAAGGAACCTTTTTTAACTATTTTATTAGTCAGGAAAGTAACACTTTGAACGGGGAACATGTGGTCTCATTATATACTTGAGAATGCGATCTCCCAAGAAGGCTCTTGGAATTCCATTAGAATGTTCTCGAATGTTTGTACCCCATGTTTGCACCAGAAGGATGAGAATATAATAAAACTAAAACCAAGATGTATTTTAGAGAGAATCACGCAAACCTCCATACTGTAAACATCAAGCTCAGTCGTAGACTGACGAAAAAAATAGAGTCATTTTACTTTTGTAGTTAAATAGTGTTTTTACTCAAACCGACAGGTCTATGCCCGCTATGAGGAAAAACTCCCAGAATTTTACGTTTTATAGGAAGCGGTTTGCAGGTATTGTCACAAGACACTAGGCAGCGATCAGGATTATAGCCTCTATTCCATCAAGAGGAATGAAAAGAAGGTACATATCTTTTCCATCAAAAATCAAATAGAAATTATTATCCTACAACAACTCAGCTAAAGCTATTCAACTTCTATCTTTATTACTATAACCCCACATTATGTGATGAGAATTAAAATCACCGCAATAAATTCAACCATGAGGAAGTTTTACATCCAAATTTCTTAGCCAAATAGTATTCGGAGGTTTATAGATATCAGAGCTGTGCCAAAAGCATTGTGCTTAGTGCTCGTGAAAGCACTCTAAGCACTTTAGTGCTTCGAGCACTGTGCTCGCGAGCACTTTTCAAAGGCTAGTGCTTAGTGCTTGTTTTTCGGAGCACTCTCACGAAAATCTTAGTGCTTAGTAATCCGCTAAGCACTAAGCCTTTCCGAATTCTTGAAGTAGGGTCAATATAAGCAGGTACGGTATTTGATTTTTTATGCGCAAAGATAATATGATCGTTTTGAATTAATATTCAGTATTTCTTCAGTCACCATTGATTTGACTTAATGGTTATGAAGGCCAGAAAATTTTTGTTTTTTTGCGCGGTTGTTACTAGTGGAACAGGCGGGCTATCGTTCTTTCCAAATGTCTGTAATTTCCGAATATCGAGCCGAAAATGGTTTCAATCCATTGGGTTCGACTTCTTGATGGAGAAACCTTGGTCAAATTTAAGTAGGTCAGGCTGACCGGCCTCCGATCGTATACTCTATATCTTCCGAAGGAGATGACCTAGAGTTTTTTCAGAATAGGTTGATCGTTCAAATATCTCGGTCAAGTTCGTTATTGGGCCGAATCCATCGTTAGTTATTAGCATTCAAAATTTGATTTTCGCCTAGAATATTCATCTGATCAATTTATAATTTAGAAGGTGTTTTAATGATGTTAAATTAAATGGTTTTCCAAATTTCGAGATTTTCGCCACTCTAGAAAATTTAATTAAAATTCCCAAAAAATCTTCTTTTATTAGAACCGATTCTTTATAAGATATTCGTCAGATATCTATGGTGTTTCTATGGACGTTGTTGATTTCTGAATATAATTAAATTTCATCAATCCTGAAAATATATTATAATTTTATGGAACCGAAAGCGAATAGATTAGAAATTTTGAATTCTCATTCCTTGTTACTATAAGCCTTCGTGTCTCATTACAAAAAGGGATCCAAAATAGGAAAATTTCTATAAACAATCTGATTATCAGCTACATTTGATTTCATAACTATAATTATATGGTATTCATCAAAATGTGTTTTGTGCATTGTAGGTCAAATGCTTATTTTTCAATAATTTATGTTTCCATTGATGACACTTCATGAGTCTGAAGTTGTTTAAGGGCTAAATAGTGTTCGTATAAATGCATGTTTATATCGTATCACTTATAGAACAAACGCGTTGAGACTGCTTTGCAGCATTTTCAGATTTTTCACTTATATGCTCCATCCAAATATTGACAAGAATAACTGTGTAAAATGTTTGTAGCTCATAGTTCACATTAGTATTTCAAAACTACAAGTATTATACAAGGTGATTCATTGGTAAATGAACAAAAGCTAAAAGGTAGTTAGAGGTCACTGAGCTGAGTCAGAATAGCACTTATTTTTAGGGTCTATCTCTTCATTTCAAGGTCAGACTGTTTTATTGATTTTGTCATCTTTTTCAATTACCCATAACTTTCGAACCACCTTAAATATTTTCATTATGTTTGGTACGTTTATTCTCTTCAACAACTTCTTCACTTCGATATTAGGAATAAATTTTCTTTCAGAACCGGCTTGGGAAAAATTCAACCTTGAAAAACACCTTCTATATCAAAAAAATTGATAATTTTCAAAAGGTGTCTTACTTTTTTCCTTGATAAAGATAGAAGATGTCTATCGAAACGTCGGAAATCATTACATCCACAATAGTTGATGGTAATAGCCCAAACAATCATTCAACACGAGCTCCATCATCAACAATATCTCGTCATCATCTATGAGGGTGGTTTTAATTTTATGACAAGTTGTCATAATGAGTGAATATTGAGCCGAAAATGAAACTAATTCTGTGGGTTAATTTTTATGACAAACATGTCCAAAATACTGGTGTGTGCAGTTGTCATATTTTGAATGGAAATGTCATTATGAATTTTGCGACAAGAGAACTATTTTTTTCCCAAATGTCTGTAATTTCTGAATATCGAGCTGAAAATGATCGCCATCGATTGGATTTGACTCGTGATGAAGAAACGGTGGTCCAATTTGAAAATGTTTGGCTGAATATTCTCTATCTTCCGAAAGAGATGAGATAGAGATTCCATATTAATAAAATTAGTTTATTATCCAAATTTATGTCAAGTTAGTTATTGGGCCAGACCTGTCCGATAGCTCAGCAATTATGAATCTGAAATTCGGTTATAATTGATGACACTCAACTACAACAACTTATATATATATATGGTATAGAAATGTGGAAAGAATGCCAGATCGAATAATTTGCTGAACTGTAAGTTCACTCAACTTCCATTTAAGATATATGTTTATTGATTCTTTCACACTCATTGTGCTGGCTGATTTTGAATCGCACTCTTTTTAAGTCTGAGAAAAGACTTTAGAACAAGCGCGTAAAAGCTCCTGATCTCACGTCAGTGCTTTCCACATTTTTCAGTAATGTGTTCTCGCTTATAAAATAATTGGTCCTCGATTATTAATTCAACTTTATGCATTGATTAGGAACAGCCATTCAGATTCAGATCGACGAATAAGATTAACTAGTACCAGAATGTAAATTGAATGCATGCGTTTCACAAAAACAAATAAAATGGCTTTTGAGTTTTTCCAGTCTCGAAATCATAATTTTAGATATGTCGATGAAGCTAAAGAGTTCTCATTTCAATCAAACAACATTACATAAAATAGTTCCCACTAAAGTGCTTAGTGCTCGAAATATTCAATTACTTTTGCAAAAGTGCTCGGTAATCCGGAGCCTTCTGTCGAAAGCGGTGCTTAGAACTCGAGACTCAAGCCTTTTTAGAGTGCTTAGGCTTAGTGCTCGAAGCACTTTTTTGGTGCTTAGCACAGCTCTGATAGATATTAACGATTGAAATGTTATGAAATTTGAAAGAGATAAAGAAAACACTTTTCGAAATAATCAATGAAGCTATGATTACATCACATTTAATAAGTGACGACAGCCAGAATGCCTCGATTTAGGCGGTTTTTCGCTGATTAACAAATACCTATGGTCGATAAACCGGTCAATCATCACATGGACTTTTTGTCGCATCCTCATTTCCTACAACCTTTCGGGCAATAATTCCATTATAGCTGATACCCTCACAGATCCTAGGTAATCCGGTCACATGTCGTCTTCAATTCATTCTGGTATTAAATCGATACCATCACCTTCCAACGATCCTAAATCCCATATAGGTAGAATCTTTAAATTCCTCACAGCCTCCATTCCTTGTGATTGAGTTCTTCGACGGTAACACCCTCTTTGTCGTTAATATTATATTTAGAGATTGAAGTGTTAAAAGTAATTTGTATGCAAAGTGGCATTCAGCCGTAGTCGGAGTTAATCCAGCATGAGGTACCTAGACGGGTTTACACACGGGCCGATTTTTACGTCCATGTGCACAGATACTGGTGTTTTATGTGCCCGCATGGTGTTGAGCTACGGTATGCAGTAGCATTCCTTGACGTTTTTTCTTGAAGATCTTTGTTCGGGTCGCGGGATAGGCGAAGGTTGTAGCTTGATCGGGTTGCGGGCAGTCAATATTTATTCGAGTGAACTATAAAGAGGTTACGGAAGGTCGTTAAGAATAAAATTTTCAACCCAAATGGTGAAAATTTCTTTATTCTGATGAAAATTTCAATCGCAAAGAAGTTCAATTCCATCACCAAAATGGTTCACTATGTTTTTAGCGCTCCACTGCGTTGTGTAGTACTGAAATCGGAACTATTTCTGAGCAGGCTATTCCAGGGCCACTCTTATCATAGTTTTCCTTCAGTATTTCTCGGAGCTTCTATTTCCTTCTCCTACAAACCTATCTGATGAAGGTTTAAATCATAAGGAAACTGATATTTTCCATTCAGTAAACTCTTTCCTTCATTTCAATGTCGTAATGAGTTCATTACAGTACTAAAAACAGTGCTGTAATGAGCTCATTACAGTCACAATATAGGGACCAAGCAGTAGTCGCACTCCGTGGATTTTGAACTGAAATCGCTTGCACCAAAGGAAACTCGCGCATTCCTCCCTGCGCATCTAATCTTATCGACCGCGAATTCAAAAATTGATTAGAATAGGTTATTTGAAAGTTTGAATATTTTGATTTAAGCTGGTAATAAGTTTTCACAGTGATATTCAGAGTGTATGGACCAGAGCTGTGCCAAAGCATTGTGCTTAGTGCTCGTGAAAGCACTCTAAGCACTTTAGTGCTTCGAGCACTGTGCTCGCGAGCACTTTTCAAAGGCTAGTGCTTAGTGCTTGTTTTTCGAGAGCACTCGCGAAAATCTTAGTGCTTAGTAATCCGCTAAGCACTAAGCCTTTCCGAATTCTTGAAGTAGGGTCAATATAAGCAGGTACGGTATTTGATTTTTTTATGTGAGCAAAGATAATATGATCGTTTTGAATTAATATTCAGTATTTCTTCAGTCACCATTGATTTGACTGTATGGTTATAAAGGCCAGAAAATTTTTTGCGCGCTTGTTACTAGTGGAACAGGCGGGCTATCGTTCTGTCCAAATGTCTGTAATTTCCGAATATCGAGCCGAAAATGGTTTCAATCCATTGGGTTCGACTTCTTGATGGAGAAACCTTGGTCAAATTTAAGTAGGTCAGGCTGGCCGGCCCTCCGATCGTATACTCTCTATCTTCCGAAGGAGATGACATAGAGTTTTCATTTTTCATAATAGGTTGATCGTTCAAATATCTCGGTCAAGTTCGTTATTGGGCCAAATCCATCGTTAGTTATTAGCATTCAAAATTTGATTTTCGCCTAGAATATTCATCTGATCAATTTATAATTTAGAAGGTCTTTTAATGATGTTAAATTAAATGGTTTTCCATATTTCGAGATAATCGCCACTCTAGAAAATTTATTAAAAATTCCCAAAAAAATCTTATTAATTAATTTACTATGTGTAAATTCTGATACTGATAAATAAATGGGAATATATTAAATTGACTTCAATTTACACTATTTAATGAAACTTTGCTTATAAAAAAATCTTTACAGGACAAATTCTACAAGTCTGGCGTTTACAAACTAGGTTGTGAAGATTGCGATGCCGTAAAAACAGGTTGTCTAGAATAAATGCGAAGGAGAAATAATTCTCTTTAGGTACAGACACCTGTATAGGTCAGACTGGCAGAACATTTTATCAGAGATTTAACACCAACTGTTTAGTTTCAAACAATATGGTGGACCTATACAATTCACCCATAATAAATTTTATTATTCAGAGAGGCCCAACCAACCATTAAAATTGTGCATTTATGAAACCTACCTGCCACGTGCCACACTATTTAAAGAACCATTTCTTTTTGACACAATCAGTTCAAAATTTGCTCTGAAGATAATACTGTGTATCGAAACGATTACTTCAATGAATAGTGTAAATTGAAAAATTTTATTTTGTATATTCCCTTTTTTTTGACATTTACTTATTCAATTAAGTACTTAGTTTTTACGAAATTGAGCTCAACTGCTTATTTTACAAAATATCTGGGACTGTGAATTTCACACTAAAGCGAACAATGCATCACATCAGTAGTCTCGAACGTCAGAGAGCGAAAACGGTAGAAATACTTTGAACAAATCTGTAGATTCCAACTGAAAAATGGTAAACGAAGAAAACCATATTCTTAAATAAACTTCATTCATTACTGGTTCAAATGGTGGGAATTCGAATAGATGTGAAATAAAACGAAAATTCGAACTAGACAAGAATGATTTATTGCACAAAATTTTCTGTACTCTTTTTCACAACATCATATCACTGATTAAAATGGATATTACACCATAATAAAAGAAGGTTGATAAGCTCTTTTAAAATATTTTAAACAAACGAATATTTTCACAAAAACGTTAGACCAAACTGCCGTTCCCAATTGGGAATTTTTAAGCCAGATGTTCTTGTGCATATTTTTTATGACCCATCAATTTTAGCACTCTTCGGAATTTCCGTCAGCAAATTTGTTGATTATTTGGAAAGTTTGTGAAACGTTCAATTGGGCCCTAAGCTCACGGAGATATTTAAATACACAAAACCATGGTTCAATAACTACCTTATCAGTGGCACTCGGTGGGTAACCGGTAGTTGTAAAATTCGAAAGTTATGGCAATCCTTGAAAAACAGCCCTCACTTTTGCACTCAACTTCCATTTAAGATATATGTTTATTGATTCTTTCACACTCATTGTGCTGGCTGATTTTGAATCGCACTCTTTTTAAGTCTGAGAAAAGACTTTAGAACAAGCGCGTAAAAGCTCCTGATCTCACGTCAGTGCTTTCCACATTTTTTCAGTAATGTGTTCTCGCTTATAAAATAATTGGTCCTCGATTATTAATTCAACTTTATGCATTGATCAGGAACAGCCATTCAGATTCAGATCGACGAATAAGATTAACTAGTACCAGAATGTAAATTGAATGCATGCGTTTCACAAAAACAAAACAAATGGCTTTTGAGTTTTTCCCAGTCTCGAAATCATAATTTTAGATATGTGGATGAAGCTAAAGAGTTCTCATTTCAATCAAACAACATTACATAAAATAGTTCCCACTAAAGTGCTCAGTGCTTAGTGCTCGAAATATTCAATTACTTTTGCAAAAGTGCTCGGTAATCCGGAGCCTTCTGTCGAAAGCGGTGCTTAGAACTCGAGACTCGAAGCCTTTTTTCGAGTGCTTAGGGCTTAGTGCTCGAAGCACTTTTTTCGGTGCTTAGCACAGCTCTAGTATGGACAATTGTTTAGTCTATATTCATATAAAATAAAGAGTGCAATCTCGATAGCCTGGACCGGTTTCTGTCGGGAAGCCGAGGAAGAATTATCTAGGGATCCATCGAAATTTTGGGGCTATTTAAATAGAATTCGAGGTGGTTCCTCCACTCCGGGCTCTAAGAAGTTTGATGGATCCGTCTTATCTGATCTTCAGGACATCGCCAATGCCTTTGCTGCCTTCTTTGAGGCTGCTTTTGCTTCGGCACCACAGCGGGACCGTTCCGGCCAATACTGTTTTGGGCAGACTCTATCTGTTCCCGATATAAGTGAGGAGTGTGTGTTGTCTCGTTTGAGAGAGTGCAAGGGTAGCATGACAGTTCCGTCTTTTTTACTGAGAGACTGTGCCATCATTTTCTCTAAGCCTTTGACTGGGCTTTTAGGCTGTCACTTTCCAAACGATGTTTCCCAAGCATTTGGAAGGAGGGTAAAGTGTGCCCTGTGTTCAAGGGGGGCAGTAGAGAAGACATCGAAAATTATAGACCTATCGTTATTCTGAGCAATTTTGTAAAGTTTTTGAGAAAGTTTTATACAATATAATTTACGCACATGTTAAATGCCAAATTAATGATGGTCAGCACGGTTTCATTAGGGGCCGGTCTACTGCTACGAACTTGTTTCACCCAGTATGTGTCTACTGCTTTGAATGAATTTTCTCAGGTCGATGTTACATACACTGACTTCTCCAAGGCATTTGATAGGCTTGACCATGGAGTTGTTCTTACAAAGTCGTTTGGCTTGAAGAATGATATTATCTCTTTCCTGGAATCATATTTTGCTGATAGAAAACTGTTCGTTCAGTGTTTTGGAATCAGGTCATATGAGTTCTCCGCAACGTCAGGTGTTCCACAGGGTTCCATTTTGGGTCCTCTGTTGTTCATGCTGTTTATGAACGATCTAAGTTCACACCTGCTCTGTCTGTTGCTTTTGTATGTAGATGATTGCAAATTGTTTCGTCGAATTGAGTCTATCCAGGATTGCTGGGATCTTCAGGGTGAAATCGATAATCTGAATGATTGGTGCCGGAGAAATCGACTATCATTAAACATAAAAAAGTGCAATGTGATGACCTTCTGTCGCAGTAAGTCCGTTGTCATCTTTCAATACAACATTAAGGGAGGTGTTTTGGGCAGGGTGACTGAATACAGAGATCTGGGTGTCTTATTCGATCACAGGTTGACTTTTGTACCCCATGTGAGGGCAACTGTTTCCGATGGCCTCAGGGCTCTCGGGTTTATAATTAGGAATTCCGGAGATTTGTTGGAGACTCGATCCCTTTTCCTTCTTTTTACGGCGCTCGTGAGGTCAAAGCTTGAATATGGATGTGTTATATGGAATCCCGGTTATAGGGTTCATATTAATAGTTTGGAGAAAATACAGAGGCGATTTCTGAAGTACGTGTGTTTCAAAATAGATGACTTTTATCCTTGTCGTGGAATACAAAACGGGTACTTATTGAACAGGTTTAATGTTAACTCTTTAGAGGAGCGTAGGACTTATTTGCGAATTCTTTTTCTAAATAAACTTATGAGTTCCAAAATTGATTGCCCCTACTTACTAGGCTCTGTGAACTTGCACGTCCCTAGACTACCTGTTAGAAATATATCCACGTTCTATCTTCCATTTCCTCGTACTAACGTGCTTCGGTTTTCGCCCCAATGTTTAGAATATGTCATGATTTTTGCAATTTTCAGGATGTATTGGATGTTTTCAACTGTACTAAATTGGAAATAGGTAGGGCTGTATTGGGGTCGTGATTTTTTAGTTAATTTGGGTTTGCATTTGTATGTATATATATTTTTATGAGTTTGTATTTTGTTAATTTTTGTTTATTCCCAATCTGTAATTGGTCTAGACTGTAGATTGGTGTAATTCAATAAATAAAAATTATGACTCCGCTCATAATGTAACACATTTCCTCATTGACAGAACGCATTAAATAAAAGATATATTGTTTTATTGTGGTTTCAATATCACTTTGAAAGAAACAGTAATTAGTAATGAAATTTACTCAATAGTTTACTCAGGAACAGCCTCTGAAACTTTTTGAAATGTGTTAAAAATCATAGGTTCCTTAGGTTTGTAAGCGAAATGACTCATTAAAATTTTTTCTAAACGAAAATTGAGTTGAAGATTAGATATTATATGGAAAAATAATAAGCATCGAATGTGTTTAATATCAAATCCTCAATACTTATAATTTCACTGAAACATTTATCTTCGAGTCCATGAAAATAACTTTCTTTTTATATTGAATTGTTTCTGAACAATTTTTTCAGTGATTTTTCTCTGATGATTTAGTTTGAACTGATACTATTTTTTACTATATTCAATTTTTGAAAAGAGGAATTTGATTATGGAATTCTAGAATTAGTGGCAGGTTATAATGAGGACCCGAACTGATCTTGAGTGAAAAGCATTCGAAGATTTAACGTAAAAAACTCTTTCCTTACCCCAGTACACCCCTGCCCCCGTAAATACTCCCTGCGCTAAATCTGCTGAGTGTTCTCTAGAAAGGGTTCCCTCATTATGGTGGGAAAAAATAAAAAACCTATTGAATTATTGTTATATATATATATATATATATATATATATAATATTATAATTTCTATTTATAAAATTCATATTTATATTTATAAAATCATATAAATTCACACTCAAATATTTATCTAAAAAATTTCACCCTTCTGCATACGCATATAGTATGGTTCCTGATATCTCAACTAATCGTAAAGAAATGACGACTATACTAAGCCTGCTGTAGGCTTGAATCTGCTTAAATTCCATTGATTCCTGATATCTCAACTTATCGTAAAGAAATGATGACAGTAGGCGTAAACCTCCTGAAATTCTATTGGTTCCTGATATCTCAACTAATCGTAAAGAAATGACGACAGTAAGCGTAAACCTCCTGAAATTCCATTGGTTTCGATATCTCAACAAATCGTAAAGAAATGACGACAGTAGGCGTAAACCTCCTGAAATTTCATTGGTTCCTGATATCTCAACTAATCGTAAACAAATGACGACAGTAGGCGTAAACCTCCTGAAATTCCATTGGTTTCGATATCTCAACTAATCGTAGAGAAATGACGACAGTAGGCGTAGACCTCCTGAAATTCCATTGGTTCCTGATATCTCAACTAATCGTAAACAAATGGCAACAGTAGGTGTAAACCTCCTGAAATTTCATTGGTTACTGATATCTCAACTAATCTCAACTCATTGAATGAAGCACTACTCAAATAACGGAGTTTTAATAAACAACATTTTCTACAATACTATATGTATCTCTCACCTGTCGGTGTCTAATGGTTTTGAGAAAAAAGAAAATTTGGGATTATTGAAACTATTGTTTTGGCAGTTGTATACGCTACAATTGTTAATCATTTTGGAATTAATTTGAAAATAACACAAAATTGAGACAGAATACTTACTGGAATGAAAATAAATGATTAAATTAATGAGCTTTGATGGTTCATGGTAGATTTTGACTCAAAGAAATTCCACTGAATTATAGGATTGGTTGTAATTTTTTCTTCAGCTTCTTCTTTGAATTTTAAATAGATCTCAAAAAAATTATATTCTTCTAAATATTAAACGAATTAATTATACAAAGGAATTATTTAAGATGTCTGAAATAATAATAATGACACTATTCCAGACATCTTAGAATTATTGATGAAAACAATGAATAAGGACCAAAATATGAGGTTAGAATCCTGCGAGGTTCATGATTATTAACCTCCAGCTTTCTGAGCTCTTGGTACCTCCTAAAAACGAGTTTATTCTCTGGCAATTCTCGTCCCATGCCTCGTTTTTTTTCTTGCATATTTTTCTTTTTACTCTTGCTTGTGCTTCCCTATATTCAATTCTATCTTCAATCTTTTTGGAGCTTAGGTAGTTATGATATTTTTCCATCTAAATTATCATGGCAAATACAGGAAATTAGCTGTAACTTTCAATAAATCTCCTATCGAACATAATTTCTATCCTAAGTACTTTGGTGTTACATTAGATTCCTCTCTAAATTAAGATGATCTGAGCCTGAAACTGAAAACTAGAAATTAGCTGGATCATCTTGAGGTGCTGATGGTTCCACTCTTCGCACAGCATCTCTAGTCTTGGTCTTTTCTGCAGCTGAGTATTGTTGCTCTGTTTGGTTTAATAGTGCACATACATAAAAAATCAATACACAATTGAATACATCCATGAGCATAATTACTGGCTCTATAAAATCTATACCAGTTCATTGGTTACGTTTTGTCTAACATTCCCCATAATCGAAGGAGACTGCAACACTTTATTCTTGTAACAAATATCATTATTTTCTAATTTATCTCCAATTAATCCTTACTTTCCGTAAAATAGAATTTCCATATTAAAATCACGTAAAAATTTTGGGATAACACGTTCTTCAATATGAACATTAGCGATAAAGAATAATGGAACATAGAGTGGATCTTTTATGCAATGTTCGATTAAAATCTCAATTCTGATCCTTCTGAAATAATTCCTGGTTTCGATTTTTCAAGAATAATAAATAATATCAATTGATAGAATGAATAACCCTCATACATGCCATCACAAAAGAATATTTGCAATCAATAATGTTTTGGTATTGACATCAATAATCAGAAAACTACCACCAAACTAAAATACTTCGGTACGAAGATAACAATGTTATTTCGAATATGAATTCCACTGATTAATGTAGATGACTTAAAATCTGAAATATTTTCCTAAAACAACTCTCATAATGACATCTTTCCAATATCAAAAGAGGTTATTCCGCGAAAGACAATTGTCACCATTCGATATCAAAACTCTACGCACACGGCTGGAAGTCAGACATGACTTAAGTAGATTAACTTCCCGATCATCAAAACAAAACAAACTTCATAACCTGCGACACTGACAAACTCACTAATCTAATTTGAAAACATTTAAACACCCTTATATCAGTTCTTGAATTTTTAAAACTTTTCATTAAACATGTTCCCCCTGGGGTTCCTTCATGGCAGCTTAAGTGTTATATTTGATGGATTTGGAAAAATCCAATTTTTATGCAGCGTGCAACGGGCCTGCCTCGTCTCTCGCCAATCATGCCGGGAGCTATTGATTTTTTTCTGGTTCTTATACAAGAATTCATAATGACTCGTAATCGGCATTAACTTCTCTCAAAATGGGAGCAACGGGTGCTTTGAACCTGCCCAACATCCAGATTCCTCCGACAGTCCATTCTTCCGTTTCCTGGGTAAAGAAACGTGATATATATATGACCGACAGATTATGCAGATTCGCCTCGGACCGTCTGAGGATTTAGTAGGACCCCACGCGATAAAGATTCTTCAGAAGATGAGATGAATATCTTACTTTTAAAGAGGATGTTGTTGCGGATTATAGTTAATTAAGAGATATCGATACTAAAGCTTGGTTTTCCCGACTCATTCTGGCACTCATCCGCTGGGACACCATCCCCAATCATAGAAACATCATCAGCATACATAACAGTGTCACTATCCGTTTCGTGAACTAGATCGTCAGTGTATGTAATGTACAACAAGGGACCCGGTATTGAACCTTGAGGTACACTCCTTTCTACATATAGAGCATCTGATGTTATTGGTTCACCATCTTTTGTGGTTTCAGATGTTTTTCGAATTCTTCGAGTTAGATAAGATGTATACAGCCCTAAAGCCTCTTATGCCATACATTTCCAGTAATATCCCATAATTTACACTGTCAAAGGCTTTTGTTAGATCGAAGCAAAGTGCTGCTGTTACATGGTTTTTGTTTAACAATTTTAACACTCGCCACCTAGTTGATCAGTTAATATCAGTTAATCAGTTAATATCAGTTAATATATCCCAATCTAAAATGAAGAATATGAAGAAAAAATTACACATAGTCAGGAGATTAGCTCCTACTTTAAAACATGTGTCACATCCATTCAATATAGATAAAATGAAGGCTGCAATCAAGTCTACCAAATTTTGAAGAGCAGCAGGTTTTGACGGAATTTATCCTGAATTCATCAAACATTTAGGAAAAAAGGCCTTGTCTTGGTTATTGTCTTTCTATAACAATATTTCGTAATAATTTCGTATATAGTAATAGGTATTTTGAAACGAGGAAAAATCCTTGTGATCCTAGTAGTTATCAAACCAATTAGTTATTAAACCAATCAGTTTATTGAGTGTTCCTTTCAAGATATTTGGAAGGTCAATTCTTTTTAGAATTGAATTTATAGAAAATATTCTACAAGATTTCCAGGGAGGATTTGGGAAAATTAGAAATTATTCAGATCAGGTTCTCAGCCTTTCAACTTTCATAGAACCAGGCTTCAATAATAGATTAAAAACAGGAGCTGTTTCATTGATTTATCTTCGGCATATGACACTGTGTGGAAAGATGGATTAATTTTCAAAGTCTATAGTCATCTGAAGTGTGGGAAAATGGTATGATTATTAGAAAATATGTCATCTCATAGGAGGTTTCGTGTTTTTATTGACAATAAGAGTAGCAATTTCAAAACATCGAAAAACGGTCTTCCTCAAGGATCAGGTCTAGCCCTTTTACTTTTCAATTTATATCTCAGTGATTTACCCACGACATCATCTCAGAAATTTGTTTATGCTGACGACATTGCTATTGCTTACCAACATTTGGATTTCCATAATCTGGAAAACATACTATCTTCTAATTTGGGAACTTTAAAGAATCCCAACAAAATGGAGGTATATTATTTCCATCTGAATAATCATGAAAAATATAGTAAATCACTTGTAACTTTCAATGATTCTCCTATCGAACATTATTTCCATCCAAGATACGCAGGAGTTAAATTAGATTGATCTCTCAATTACAACGCTAACTCAGATGATCTGATCCTAAAACTGAAAAGTAGGAATAATATTCTTCAAAAATTAGCTGAATCATCTTGGGGTGCTGATGCTTCCACTCTTCGCACAACATCTCTAGCCTTTCTTGCAGCTGAGTATTGTTGCTCTGTTTGGTTTAATAGTGCACATACACAATTGAATCCATCTAACGTCTGTATCTAACGTTGTCCCTTCACATAATCACAGAGAGACTGCAGCTCTGCATTCTTGGAGCAAATATCATTCTATTCCTAATTTATTTCGAATTATTTCAAACATCAAACAAAAAACAATTTCAAGATTGAAGTCACGTAAACCATTCTGCTATAATATATTCTTCAATATGAACATAAGCTGTATTCATTCGATTATAAAGAACACATAACTTGATTTTGATATGTTTTTATTTACACTGTTTGACACAACTGATTACACACTTAGTGGTTGGTTTGAGAACACTCGACGTAGGAATACTTGATGATTTAACAAATTTGCAGAACGAAAAGAAATTTATGTATCAGCACAGTGAAATGAATAAGTGGACTGTATTGGATTGCGTGATTGAATTTGTAGGCGTAAATGAATGAGAATGAGTGACTGAATCTAAATGATTGACTGACTCGGAATGTGAATGAGTGACTGAATCTGAATGATTGACTGACTCGGAATTGTGGAATGCTAAACTTGAATTGCCTTCTTTGGATGTGTCCCGACTATTTATGCGATAGGGATGACTCCTCTACGAGGGTTTTTAGAATGCCCATATATGGTCACATCGGTGTACGGTTTTCGTATTTGAAACCAAAGACCATATATGGTATTGTATTCTTGGACGCTTAAGGAGATTGAATAAAGGCGGCGCCAGGATATTTGTCGCCAGCTTGAATTTGTGGATGTTTGGCGCCTTATTAAATGTGGTATTCGAACATAAGCGATAAAGAATTATGGAAGATTGAGTGGAACTCTTGTGAAATGTTCAATAAAAATCTCATTTCTGATCCTTCTGAAAAAATCCAGGTTTTGATCTTCCAAAAAAATTTCAGCAATTCTTAATCGTTTAAGAACAGGTGATGGTCGTATCAATAGCATACTATTCCGATGGAACTGAGCTCAAGCGCAAATTGTGAATCCGGAAATGCACAAAAACAATACTTCATCTCATCAGTGATTGTCCCATATATAAGTTTCAACTTGGTTTTAGGGTTATTCATGATGTTTCCAAATCTTTCTTGGAATGGGTTATACATTTCAAACAAATTTAATATGTATTTTCTGTATTCAGTTCTTTTTCCTGCTTTTATCTTGTCATTTTCAGATTCGATATGTGCAACTTGATAAAGCCTCTGTGATTATTACTTGAAGATCACTATTGATGAAAGAAGTCCCTCAATTATATTTAAGCTTATTTCTGTACACACAACAATACTTATGCGGGGAGCCAGGGTTTTTTTTACTGAGGTTTTTTCCTAGGCTTCTATGTCATACAGCAGGTGTATGGCAGCCCGTCACTTACCCCAGCTAACATTTGTCTGTAAGCCAATAGTTCAAAAGAATATATTAACATATACCTCATATGCCGCATTTATTGAGGATTTTCTTCGTCTGAAGCCGTTATGTTGTTTAACTAAGATGTTATTTCTTTCAAAAACGTTCATGGTTTAGTCAAATATTATTTTTTCAAAGATCTTAATTATGTTTGAGAGTAACGACATTGGTCTGTAATTCCAATTAAATATATTCATATTTTATTTAATTTTATATTGAATCCTATATAGCTACATGGAGATATTGTAAACATTGTTTTAAATTGTTTAATTGAACAAGTCTATCCTTAAAAGTGTAAATAAACCAAAAATATCTAAAATTGACAATTATAGTCCTACACTTCTTGAAAGTATCACTGATACCCCTATTTATTATATAAAACACTGTTTTCTTTGATGAATGAAAAATTTTTCCATTCTCATCACAACCTCTAACAATTAAAAAAAACTACAGAAAAATTAATCAAAAAATGAAACTTTTTTGTAAATCTTGTAAACCAACAACATAAATTGTTAGTTGAGGTATCATAGAAGAGCAGGGTTAGTTTAGGTGTAGGGTAAGAGAAAATGATTTTTTCAAGTAAAAATCCTGATATGTTCCAAGCTGCTTAACAAGACAGGCTATAAAATTAAATGAATAGTTGTGCCAAATACTCCACATCACGACTGCAGCACCATTACCCGTGTGAGGGGGCGTATTTCAATGTCAAATCTTCCACGACGTTCCACACAAATAATACCCATTACCAACAATCGATTCTTTTCATCTTTGGCCGATGGTTCCTGCAGATTAACGCAAATAAATCAGAACGTGAAAATTACTAGGACAACGCCTGCCCACAGGTCAATCACGCCGATATCTTTTAATAACACCGTGTTATACCCGAATGTAAATAACGCCATGCCCATAAAATCGAAATTAAAAAAACAACTGAAAACTGGTCGTAACGAAAATCACAGAGGAGGAAGAGTCCAGAGAGGCGTAATATCCTCGTGATCAGTGGCGTAACAATAGAGTGGCTGGCACGGACCTCATACCCAACAGGGCCCACCGGAGGCTGGGAGTTCAGGAATTTTTTATATTGTATTCAAGTAATATATTTCGCTTAAAAAGTATATTTTTTGAGTTCCGCTCAAGATCCAAACTGAGACAATTAAAGATCATAATATAATTTCAAGTTAATAGCTTAATTCAAAATGTGTGATTTTGCACGCTTGTTCTGAAGTATTTTTTTGGGATTCGAAACAAGGCTCACAAAGATTGTGAAAGAATCGAAAAACTATATTTTGAATTGAAAATAATCACTCTAGCTTTCTATTTGAAGACTTATGTCAAATCCTGAGGATTTTGTTCTACTAAAGCGTGATCTTTATGATACTGCTGCAGCTCCGTGTGATTATAGCAGAGAAAATGAACCTCAATTACAGCTGTGGTTCCAGCAAAGATTCAACAACGATCTGAACTTCACCAACGGCCGTTTTCAATAACTAATCTAACCACCATATCTATGGATAGATTGGAACTGGGATTGAAATAATCTGTCATTTGGACGAGTTGACCACATGACTGTTCTGCATTGAGGTTTCGACAGATACAAAACCCGTCCCTTATTTATATCGAAGGCATAATAATAGGAATGTAAACTGACTTGGAGAAAGAGTTGCGCATATTTATATTGCTTAAAGCTAATTATTACTCTGTTGTCATTATTATTCGATTTTTTCATATATTTCATTAACATAAATCACATAATTTGAACAATTCTCCCATTGATAAATCACACAATCTCAGAAAACATAATATTCGCCAAATTTATATCTCCTCAAAATTGCTTTCAATCAAAAAGATTATGATAATAAACAACCTTTACCAATAACAATGTGTGATAATTATCTAGTAAACTACACGAATACAACTATACCAGAGGAAGTCAAAATAATACTAAGCCTAGGTTCAAAATTTAGTCTAGCACCCAAAAATATACCTATCAACACTATCATTAAAGATGTAGAAAGTTGCATCAGTGTCCAACCAATCGCAGAAGTAGTAAAGAACATGTACAGATCAAGAATTGTGAACGTCGTTAGCAACTTTGAGAAGAAAGTACCACACAAAAATAAGAACCACCTACTTGACAAGTTCTTCGACAAAACTAACAAATTTATAGAAGAAAACCAAGACATCATCACAAGCAAAGCTGACAAAAGAGGTGCCACCGTAGTTATGTATAAGGACGAATATAATAATGAAGAATGATAAATGACGAAAACACCTACCAAGTTTTGAGGGCTGATCCAACAGCGAAAATTCAAAATAAAACTAACAAATGCCTAAAGGAACTCAAGGAGGAAGAATATATATCGGAAGCTGAGTATAAGACTTTAATTAGACACAATAGTTTACCTCCTAAACCTTACTGTTTCCGGAAAATCCATAAAAATGTTCTCAACTCAAGACCGATAGTTTGTTGTGTGAAATCTCCCACTTACAACATTTGCAAATATTTACATAATATCTTGAATTCTGCCTTATCCACTTCCATCTTTAGTTTAAAGCATTCTTTTTCATTGATTAGAGTTTTATCTGATATAACCGTTCCACCGGGTTACATACTTATTTCGTTAGATGTCGTTTCGCTGATCACAAATATCCCTAGAGAGCCTGTACTTAATGTCATTAAAAAAAGGTGGAATTTTTTTAGCTGCCATACACACCTAAATAGAGAAAAAATCTTAGGACTAGTCGATCTATGTTTTGAGGATGCCTATGAGGATAAGTTTTATAGAAAACTCTATGGCACAGCCATGGGTGCTCCAACGAGTCCAACCTTTGCCAACTTAAAAATGAACGAAATTTTTATTACGTTATGGAAAATACGAATTTTGTGTACCACTCATTAAATTCTATGTACAATCTATATTAGATACTTTTAACTCCTATCATCACAGAATACAATTCACGTTGGAAGTAGAAAAAGATAACAGCTTGCCCTTTTTAGATTTACTAATGATTAGAGATAACTGCCGAATTATTAGATTGTTACACAAAACCAATAAGCACCAATAGATACACTAATTTTTACAGCAACCAGAGCATACAACAGAAAATTAATATAATGAGCAACTTGATAAAAAGATCCTTGAAACTAAGCAACAAAAAATTCCATGGAAAGAACATGAACAAAGTCAGAGAAATTCTAAAACAAAATACCTATCCTTCATATTCTATAAATAGAGTAATAACAAAACACACCTCCAATGTTATTGACCAGATAGTTAGTACACCTCCCAACACATCGATTACCTCCTACTTCAAGTTTCCATTCCTGCCCGGCCTTTCACACAGAATAAGTGGTATAGTCAAGGAATTAGATTTTAAGTGTGCATTTTACAACTTGCTCACTACAAATAAGTTTTTCACTAATTTAAAATCTAGAACACCAAATGATTTAGAGTCTGAAGTGGTATATAAGATACCTTGCACCGACTGTGACAAGTGTTACATTGGCCAAACAAGACAATATTTAAGAGATAGAATCAAACAACATAAAAACGACAGTGAGAATGTTGCTAATTTCGAAAAAACAACATCAACTTTACACCAGTTCAACACTGGACATAAATTTAATTTTGGATGTGTTCAGATTTTGGATAGGGAAGAAAT
This sequence comes from Micraspis discolor, assembly GCA_030674115.1. Lineage (NCBI taxonomy): Eukaryota > Metazoa > Arthropoda > Insecta > Coleoptera > Coccinellidae > Micraspis > Micraspis discolor. The sequence goes on from JARTUT010000551.1 coordinate 30,007, forward strand.
TGGGTGTAGACGAAATGTCAGCGAAATGATTCATATTGAAAAAAATAACACTGTAAATCACAGAACAGATAATATAAAAAATCTTAGTGTAATTTAGAATAATATATTAAGAAAATAAGATTACTGGCCATGTTATGTTGGACTAAGTCCATGTAGGTAAGGAGTTAAGATTTGATGTCATAACCATGTTTGTTAATGTCATGTTTGCGTAACCTATATATGGAAGAAGACCAATGTGCTTGCGTACTCTTAGACGAAATACTTTTATGTATAATAGACTTTTTTCTTACTTTTATAATCTGACGAAATTGCTTCTGCAGTAACTAGGTAACATATTTTTTAGAGTTTTCACCATATGTTTTATCCTTATATATTTTTAGCCCTGAGGAAGAAACAATTTGTTTCGAAACGTTGGCGTTTGTTACAAATCGAACAATTTAATAATAAACGAGTGTCCAAGAATCCCAATAAGTTTCATTTACTATACTATTACAATGGATGATAAGCAGACAATATCTGATTATGATAATGTCACGAATTACTTACCTAATCTTATATCACATGAACTCATTACATCAATATATAATCAATAAGCACTCTCAAACGTTAGCCACATATAAAATTATGTTTCCCTTGGCCGGGCCTCAACTCTAAGGACCATGGATCCATAGACGGAAGAGCTTACCACTGAGCCTTTGCACTCTTATTGAAATCAAGGTCAATTTATCACACATAGATCCGCCGAAAAGGGCCATATAACATCTTCTATGGGTAGGTTGAACCATGTTTGTGAAATGCTTAACACAGAGAGATAGCGACAAAGATAGACAGACAGACAAATCGGAGATAGCTATCTATCCGTGATCTTCAATACGTTATTGAAAACGTCCGCAAGTTGGTGAACGTATCCATTCTTGAGTTCAAAAATTTTTTAGGGACGGAAAAAATTTTCCGTGACACTTTTGACATTTTTGTCAAAAATTACCCGAATCATAAAGACTTTTCATAAAACAAACCCTCTTCCGCTAGTTTGAAGATCTAGGAAAGGCCCACAAAAAAACTCCCATATTTTCTCGTGGGTCCACTTCACGAATATGAAATTCTAGAACATGCAATATATCAATGACCTCCATAAATGCACATCTTTTTTATGATGTCCAACTTGAATCATATGAGAAATCGAATATTCCCAAAAAAACTTATCAAGACTGTGGAGTTACAGAAAGCCAGGCAGATCCCCATTTCTCAACGTTATTCATACGAGTTCCAAGTTTCAAATTGATCAGATAGATATTGTAGCAGATATTGAGACAACAATATTTCAGTTGCTCATAACTGGTGAACTTTGGGAAATAGATACATCAGCACTATTGTCTTGTAATTTTGCCTTTCGTGGCCACAAAGATACCGCAGATAGTAGAGATCCAAGCTCCAAAGAAAACTTCTTGAAAAAGGTTGAGTTTTTAGGAAAATACAACCCGATTTTACAAGAATTATTTAGAATAACAGAAGGCCAGATGAAACATTTATGTCCAAATATCCAAAATGAGTTCATTTCTTTCTAGGTCCAAGAAAGTAAAAAATGCACTGACAAATGAAATAAATGCCACCCCTTTCTTATATATTACATTCGATGCCGCTCATTCAAAAAATTGGTCACATGTTTGAACCGTTATTGTATGATCGAAAAGGCGGTAATGGGATCCTGAAGGCACTTGCCAATAATGATACATTTTTAGGATTTCATTAAGTTATAAGGTTCAAACTACTCAAGCAATGTCTAAGAAAATTATCAAATCCGTAAATGACAAAAATATTCCTCATAATTAAAACCTAGTCAGGGAAAGAGGTTATTGTTAGGCAAACTTGTTTCGAATAAATACATAATTACGACTTTTATCGATAAGGGGCCTCCTCAAAAGAATTTGCCAAGAGCCCCAGATGGTATAGTTACGCCACTGCTCGTGATGCCCGCTACAGCTTAGACGAGCCGACAATTACAGGCAATCACGATTTTCACGTAGAATTTCAGGAGAAAACTGTTAATTACAACACTTGCTCGGTCTTCTCTTTCAATTTGCATAAATTGCAAGGACGGGCCACTGATATGAATTATGGAGGCGATGACGTGTAAAAATTACGAGTACATTTGTTTTGGCGAGTGGCTGCAGTGCAGATGGGCGATATACATACATGGATCTTCTGGGTCTTTCTGCTGCCGCTCAGATTTATCGGGCACGCAGGTCGTTTGACAAATATGCGGAGAAAGGATTGCGGGAATTGAGTTATTTCTCGGGAATTTGAAAAACGTTCAACAGTTCGAACATGGTATGGCTTCAAGTGATTTATTATGAAGCAATGGGCGAATGTGAGAAACCAAGTAAATAAAGGTCATCCAAATGTGACGCCTAGATGTCAGCACTATATAATTTTTACACGTGACATTGCAACAACGCGTTTACATCATTCAAAGTCAATATGAAAATGGAAGTTCTTTGAAAAATACCCATCGCAAAATTCGTGATTTTTTTGGTGTAAATAATAGGCCAAATCAATCTTCAATTCAAAGATTAGTGAAAAAATTCGAAGAAACTGGTTGTGTTACTGATAAACCAAGAAGTGGAAGACCAAAAACTGTACGCAGAAATGAAAATATTGCTGCTGTTGTGAAAGTGTTGGAAATGAACCGAAAACATCAATTTCGCGTCGTTCGCAAGAATTGGGCATATCTTATGGCTCCTTATTGAGGACTTTGCAAAAGATTTGCATTTACACACTTATAAAATTTAATAAACCCAGAAATTGTAAGAAAGAGGCCAACACTCCTTGGTGCTCCCTGATCGCAAAAAAAAATAATGTTGAAGATCTATGCAATTATAGACCGATCTCCATTCTGAGTGTTTTTTCAAAGGTTGTGGAAAGAATAGTACTTAATCGCATGTGTGGTTTTCTGAATAAGTATAATCTATTTACCGGTAGCCAGCATGGATTCAGGGAACGAAGATCGACTCAGTCAGCTGCCATTGAGTTTTTTGAGAGCGTCTATCTATCTCTCGACAAAGGTCGCCATGTAGCAGGTTTGTTTTTTGACCTCTCAAGAGCCTTTGACAGTATTACACCCAGGTTTATTCTCGATAAACTTTATAGTCTGGGCTTCAGAGGTGTATTTCTGGAATGGATATGCAGCTTCATCACTGGACGTACCATGTCTGTGAGGGTGGGCAGCCAGTGGTCTGACAAACATGCTTGCGAGCTGGGAGTTCCTCAGGGCTCTATATTGGGACCACTGCTTTTCATCATGTACATTAATGATCTACCTGAACATCTAGTTGCGATCTCAATGAAGTTGATAATTTTTGTTGATGATACTTCTATTGCTGTCTCTGCCGCTGACTCGAAAGAACTCAAGGAAGTTTCAATATCCCTAATTGATCAATTCGAGAACTGGTGCACGCGGAATGCACTAATCATGAACGTTGATAAGACCGAGTGCGTTCGATTTCAACTGAGAAGTGATACTGACAGCACCTTTGAGGTGTGTCACAATGATGTCCCCTTAAAAGCTGAAGACGTGATTAGGTTCCTGGGTATCTATGTTGACAGAAATTTGAGGTGGTGCAATCATGTCGAGAAGACATGTAAAAAGCTTAGCTCGTCATTTTACGTTATATACCGTCTAAAGAATTCACTTCCACCTGAAGCCCTATTGAATATCTATTATGGCTTGGTATATAGCCATATTGGTTATTGCATTTTGATCTGGGGTAACTCTGTTGATTCAGACAGAGTCCTGGTGTCGCAGAAGCATATCTTGCGTATGATTTTGGCATAAACCCAAAAAATTGGTCCTGTCGACCAGTTTTTAAACAAAAAAAATCCTCACGGTTCCTGTATATATATGTATAGAGCTTTGATTTATATGAAGGATAATATAACTAATTTTACAAAACTGTCGAACTATCATAGTTATTCCACTCGAAGTACTGACACTCTGTCTATTCCAGTGCATAGAACCACAAAATTTAAGTCTTCTATTCATTATAAAGGCATAATTCTTTATAATCATTTACCACCGATGGTGAGAGCACTGAATAGGCGAGAGTATGAGAAAATGGTGAAAAATATATTGTTAAAAAAAGCCTACTATTGCGTAAAAGCATTTATGTTTGGTACGAATATACTGTAAGCTAGTTTCTTAACTGTATGAATTCAGATTTCTGTGACTTGTCCTATACACTTTGTGTCTAGGGGATCAATAAATTATTTCATTTCATTTCGATTACGATGTCCTAATTTAGCTAGTTGGATTATTGAACAACGAAGGACAGATCCTTTGCTTTCAAGCAAAATTTTTTTAGTGACGAAGCTCATTTCACAATGGATGTATTAGTCAATAAGCAAAATTGTAGCAACACAAGTACTGATACAAAACTGCCACGATCAGCGGAAAGATGTATGCCTATGCTTCATAGACTTCGAGAAGGCCTTTGACAGAGTTCAACATCATAAATTACTAACAATTCTGAGGCAAATGGATATAGACGGCAAAGATATTCGCTGCATTGAAAATCTCTATCCGAAACAATCTGCTCACATAAAGATCGATGGAGAACAAAGCAATAATGTTGAAATCTGCAGAGGAGTCCGGCAAGGGTGTGTTCTCTCACCTCTGTTATTCAATTTGTATTCTGAGAACATCTTCCAAGGGGCACTTGAGGACGTTGAGAGGGGTATTAAAGTCAACGGAACATAGATTGATAACATTCGCTACGCGGACGACACGGTCTTAATTGCTGACAATATGAATGATCTTCAATACCTTATCGACGTAGTAGGACAGCACAGCGAGAGAATGGGCCTTAAAATAAATGCCAAAAAAACAAAATATATGGTCATTACTCGTCAACCAGACAGACTCAATAATGCAAAACTAACATCTGATGGGTCATTAATTGAGCGTGTAAATAAGTTTAAATACCTTGGAGTATGGCTCACTGAAGACTGGACATCTGACCTAGAAATAAAATGTCGTATAGAAAATGCCCGCAACACATTCATGAAATTTAAACGTATTCTTACCAATGCGGACTTTAACCTAAACCTGAGAGTGAGATTTGTGAGGTGTTACATTTGGTCGGTGTGACTGTACGGTGTGGAGAGCTGGACACTAAAGGTGGTCACAATGAATAGAATAGAAGCCTTCGAGATGTGGATATATCGCAGAATACTAAAAATCCCATGGACGGCCCGAGTGACCAACGAAAATGTCCTACGAAGAATAAATAAAGAACGTGAATTGCTGCTGACGATCGAAAAAAGAAAAACTGCATACTTAGGGCATATAATGCGAAACCCGAAATACCAGCTTCTACAATTGATTATCGAGGGAAAGATTGAAGGAAGGAGAGGAATGGGAAGAAAGAGGATGTCATGGCTACGTAACATGAGACAGTGGACGGGCTTGCGAACAATGGAAAGCCTAATACATACAGCTAGAGACGGGATAGAAATGAATCGTGTGGTCGCAAACATTCATTAGTGCATATGCATTAGAAGAAGAAAAAGAAAATTGTCGTATCTGGGGTGATGAAAATCCTTGTGTTATTCATGAAAAATCTCTACACCAACAAAGAGTTAATCTTTAGTATGCATTTTGGGCAAATAGAATCATTGGGTCATTTTTCTTTGAAGATGATGCTGGAAATGCTGTTACTGTGAATACTGAGCGATACCAATCAATGTTGAGAAACATATTGATGTGTCTGACGTCTATTTCCAGCAATACGGTTCTACATGTCACACAACTCGAGAAAATATTACGTTTTTACGATCAAAATTTCCTCAACTTGTAATTTCACCAAATGCAGATTTCAATTGGCCTCCAAGGTCATGTGATCTAACACCATTGCATTTTTATTTGCGGGGTTTTTTAAAAATTCGAGTGCATGCTAGCAAGCCACGAAAAAATTAATGATCTAAAGAACAACATTCAAGTTGATGACGAGATATTGTTGATGATGGAGCTCGTGTTGAATGATTGTTTGGGCTATTACCATCATCTATTGTGGATGTAATGTTTTCCGACGTTTCTTCTATCTTTATCAAAATAAACGGAACGACCCCTGAAAAAACCATGTTGCTCGGGAATAATCTGGGATTTGACAAGATGGAATAAATGGGGGTATATAAGGGACTCGAACACTTTAGCGAAAACAGAGAGTTTGCTTATTGGTCTGTAATTCTCTACCGATAGCTTACTTCCAGCCTTGAAGATAGGAACGACACATGCCAACTTCCAACGATTCGGAAAAACCCCATATTTGAGAGATTTATTAAATATTGTTGTCTAAGGTTCAAAAAGAGACACAGTACATGATCGAATGAACAATGGGGGAATAGAATCTGGCCCCGGACTCTTGTTAACATCCAGGGATAACAAAGCTCGTTCAACGTCCACGGTATCAATATTGATACCTTCCAACAGGAAGGAGCTGAAATCATGCTCTCCATCAAAGTCAGTTCTAAAATTTGATGTAACGTAAACACTTTCGAAAAAAAAATCATTGGACTGTATTCTTTCGTTGATGCCAACAATCGTCGCGTTACGGTCAATGGCGACCGCTACCGCGCCATGATATCGAAGTTTTTTGGCCCCAATTGCGAGATATTGACTTGACCAACATGTGGTTTCAACAGGACGGTGTCACTAGCCACACAGCACACGTAATTTTATGTGTAATGTGTAATTGAAGGAGACATTTGGTGAGCGTGTAATTTCGAGAAAGGGGCTTTGTCGATTGGCCGCCTCGTTCGTGCGATTTCACGCCTCTGGACTATTTTCTTTGGGGCTACGTCAAGTTACTGGTCTATGCCAACAAGCCGAAGACATTGCAAGAGCTCAGAGACAACATTGAACGCGAAATAGCAGCCGTTTCGGCTGAAATGAGTGGCCGAGTCATCGAAAATTGTGTCCAGAGAACTGACTGCTCCAGACGGTGGCCATATAAACGAAGTCGAGTTCCATTCATAAATGTTATGTTTCTACTTCAAGCCAATAATAAAGGTTCAGATATATCTCAAATATTTTTTGTTTTATTCAGATTCGACGTCGTCAAATCCCTATCGGAAAACCCTTTATAATAATTATAATGAAAACGTGCTTTTGTGAATTTTTTCCATCGCTAACTAACCAAGTACACCCAATTTCAGAGATGCACGCTCCTAAACAAGAACTATAAGACCAATCATAAGCAACAAAATGACCATAAACTAAGATAGAATCCCCGGAGCAAACATTCCGAAAGAGTATTTCTAAATCAAACACTGCGGGTTCGTTAACAAGCTGGTATCCTGGGAACCGTGCACTTAGGCATCACCTCCGGGGGTCACAAAACGTTCGTTGTTGTGAAATAGAAGGCCGCGGACGCGACCTTTTTGAGCAAATATGCATTTGTTGATTTTTTTAATCACGCAACCTGACGGCTATACGATTCATCTCGTACGGACGAAATTAGGAACTTCGAGGTCGCTCAGACTTGTATCTCTCGTGCGATGTGAATGAGCTTATATGGGAGGGACCTTGATCATTGGATATGTATCATATGCGTAAATTTTGATCCTATATCGATAAAAAAATAGATGAAATAATCTGTAAGTAAGTGTGTCAATATACAGGGTGAGTCTTTGACCACTGCGTTAATTTTAACCGTAGGTTCTTGAGATCAAAAGAAACACTTTTCCATTACGGTTTTCCATATTCAGCTGCGTTAAAAAGTTATAAGCATTTTCAGTTTTCACATTGGGCAAATACCCCTCTGTAGTCCAGTTTAGTTTGAATGAAAAATACCTTCTACAGCTTCCACTAATAAATCTGAATTGTTTAAAAACATTATTTTCCCTCTAAAAAATGATTCACTCACTCATGTTTCATCCGATGAGGTCCATATCCAGAAGGAAGATACAAATACTGATTTTCTGGTAAAAAAATTCAACACCATGAACATAGATTTTTGTTGTTCTACTACAATTTCTTTCTACTTCAAGATTATAAACCATGCCGTTCTAGTGAGAAATTCCAAAAAACCTCAGAATTATTGGGTGTTATCATCATACATTTGTAATTCAGTTCTTAAAATTTCCAAATCATGAAAATCATCATTTCTATAAAAATTCCTTTCTCTTGATTTTTTGTTAAAAATATGAATTATCACATTAAAATGTTATAACGTCTCTGTGGTGGGTAGTTTCCAATAAAATAATGTTCTGTGGTTCCCTGTTGTTTTGATTCTGTATGAAACTGTCAACAGTCAACAGTTATTTGTATCTTCAAGAAAAAAAGTGGAAAATATTCTAGGAATACTTTCGATAGTTTGAAATAATTCAATTCAGTATGAAATGATTATGGCCAGAAAATGCATTCTATTTCAATCTTTCTTGTTTATGAGCCTATAACTTCCAGTTTCAATATTGATAGAATTTTAAGTAATCATGCATCATAACAAACATTCAGAAATACTAAAATCAAGTCAAATTCTATTATGAAATAAAGATGTGAAAAAAGATCTTTAAAGCCACAAAACAAATCTAGGAGACTGGGTTCGAAGGTTTTTAAACTCATATGAGCTTAATTTGAAGCATTCCTATGTTAAAATAGATATAATTTGATGAACCGTGAAAGTCTGAAGCTATAAAGAACCAGCTCTTCATAAAGACAAGTCTTCAATTTAACAGGTCCTGACAGATAATATTACCTATTTCAACGGTCATCATGAAGATATACCGAAGTACCTATATGAGTGATGGAAATCTTTTCCTCTATTTATTATAGAATATGACTCTGGATTCAATATTAAACAAGGTGCTAGACATCATTAATAATGAATACAGCAAATGGCAATTTAGATTTTGTGGTGAATGTAAGACAAAAATTGTTCAGTGGTTAATTTCATCTATAGTGTTTAGTGGTGGAACCATAGACTGGAGAAATTTCCTCAACCTTGTAGAAATATTTAATAAATACATAAAATATGGCAACATTGAACAAATCTGGTAATTGAATCATTTCAGCACAGAGTTGGATTTGGGAAAATCAGAAAATTTGGACAAAATTATATCGATTTAATTCCTTTCAACTTCAAATATCTCAAGAACGGTGCAATTTAGGAGAAAAGATGAAGAATGATTTTATCTGCGAAAAAGACTAATGATTCCAGGAAGTACAAGATACAGACCTTTAGTTCAAGTGATATTTGTTTTTCATGCAATTTAACCAATCCGAAGAGTAGTAGCGAGAAACCCACAAGAAATGGAATAAATCTGATGATGCCAAAATATGCATGACTGTTATCAAAAACCTTCTACAAGAGATCATTTCAATTGATATTGTCGTTTGAATATTACAGGTGAAAATGCAATTTTCATAAAATTTCAACACCTATATCTTTTGAACAGGGCCAAATTTGGAAAAATGTTATAGGAAGAAAATGTTTCTTTTGACGTCAAGAATCTATGGTTAAAATTAGCGCAGTGGTCAAAGGCTCACCCTGTATATTCTTTTTTCTTTTGGGTAATAATTTTTTGGTTGTCATACAATTCGACGTATGACTTGAAAGGGTAAAAAATCCCTGGCTCCCCGCATGTTTGTTGTTATGTGTACAAAAATAAGGTTAAATATATTTGAGTGACTTCTCTCTTCGAGAGTGGTCTTTCATTAATAAACACAGAGGCTTTTCCAAGTTGCCCACATCGAATCTGAAAATAAAAAGACAAAAGCAGAAAAAAGACATGAATACAAAAAACACATCAAATCTTAGCTTATTTGCCGTAATCTTGATTAGTAAACAAGTGAATTTTGCTTCAATAATCATAAAAATACAAAGAAAAATTTCCAAGAATTTCCACCTTGGTAAATTTGATGGCGGATTTTAGCAAAAATTACCCCTTAGGTACCGTATATTTTATATGATCCTGATTGCTGAGAATTAGGCGCATATTAAAGGTATAATAATAATAATAATAATATTACTTTATTGGTCCTGTCAGACATTCAACAATGTGTAGGACAAGTCACAAAAAAAAAGAAGTGAAATACAACTTTGTGCAATGGACAAAAAAATGAACACCAGTGGAATCGTATGAGAGTGACGGAGAGGTATTCCTCAATACTATAGTAGGTACCTTGAATCAACAACGACTTAACTCAACTTCTTTCTTGAATTGTCTGGTTTCATAATTATGAAAATCTGAAAATCTTTTTTCAAATATTGTATATTTTTATGAATGTAGAATAAGCAATTTAAAATAAAAATACATGAAAATGTCAGGATTTTAAATTTGTTAAATAGTGGACGGCAGGAATCTAAAGGTTTAAGATAAAAAAATGTGCCTTGAAATCTTGTTTTGACAGATGAAGACACGGCCTACCCCTAACTGTAATTCAGGTGGCTGTATACCATACTGTAATATACAGTGAAATCTCCCACAGGCGGACACTCACGGGACCGCTTGATGGTGTCCGTTTAAGAGGGTAATCCGCTTAAAAGAAATACATATGTACAAAAAAAGTTCATAGAAATAATAATTGGAGAATATTGAACATAAAAATCAATATATATAAAGGTATAAGAAAGTGAACATTTTTCAAATTCAACTATAACTAAAAATCAATGTGATGAATCATTAGGATAAACAAAAATTTTGATAAAAAAGAGACACTTTAATTACGAAAAATTTCCTGAATTTTTGTTGGTCTCATTTTTTTTCTGAATAGACAATCAAGAAATCTCAATTCTAATTTGGACAGAATATCTAAACTCTCTGAATCTCCGTGATTCTGGGCAAAACTTTTTAGCTGCTTGGTTAAAGTCATAGCTTCCCCATCGTTATCAGAATCTCCAGAAAGTTCTTGAGTGTCATGTGAGTTCCCAATTTCATGCTAGAATCAGGATCTTCAAAAAATAAATCTTCATCAAGGTTCAAAAAATCGTTCAGGTTTTCATTGAAACTCATATCCAAGAAATTCTTATTTTTGAGAATCTCTGCAATAACACTGAGTGGAGAGTCATCTTCAGGATCATATGTAACAGTCAGAGCCTGACTCAATAGGTCAGCACCTTGCATATTTTCATGTTTAAAACCGGCTTTGCGGAAGCAATTTTTGATGGTTTCCTCTGCTTGTTCCCAAGAGGTTTTGGCAAAGTAAATTGCGTCCAATGGCTAAATTTTTTTTGTCAATTCGAATGCTGTACTAGCAGTCTCAATGTTTACTAGCAGGTGTTTCAGTATGAGACTTCGGTAGTGGGTTTTGAAATGTTTTATGATTCCCTAGTCAAGTGGTTGACAAGCTGATGTACAATTAGGGGGTAGAAACAAAAGTTTAATATTTTTCAGGTGAATATCTTTTGGGTGAGATCCAACATTGTCCAAAAACGACAAAATCTTCCTATTTTGTTTTGCCATTTTCAATATAGTTCAAGCAACCACTCTGTCATAATTTGTCTGATCATCCAAACTTTCTTATTCCACTTCCAAGTTACAGGCAAATTGTTTATGTTTATATTTTTGAATGCTCTTGGTTCAGCTGCTTTACCGATGACTAAAAGTTTTTCTTCTTCTCCTTCCATATTTGCACAATGCAAAATTGTAAATCTCCTTTGGGATATTTACCACCAACACATTTTTTCTTTTTGAATGTTAGCGTTTCATTAGGCAGAGCTCTGAAATAGAGACCTGTTTCATCAGCATTAAAGATATCCCTGGGTGAATATTCTTTGATAAGAGAAGGACATTTCTTTCTCTGAGACAACGTCAGAATTCAAACTAACACTAGTTAAATTCTCAGGAGTTTCGTGCAGCAGTTGGGATCGATAAATCCCCGGTTCAACCGGGGAAGTTCCGAACTGAAGGCTGGTACTAATGTTGGCGCGCGACACAGAAACCTCTTCTTTTCCATTGCGCCCCATTTGATGCAATGAACTAACAGCGATATTTTCCACAGATAATTGAAACAGAACCGATATTTTTTGTTTCGGTTTTGTCCGGTTAATAGAACATACCTTAGTGTCCGCGTCCGTTCAAGGGAATGTCTGTTCAACAGACAACTTACACAATGTAAATTATATGGGAGTCAATTGGGACCACGTAAAACTGTCCGTTCAAGGGAGGTGTCCATCTAAAGGGGTGTCCGTGAGGGGGAATTTCACTGTATACCCAATAAGGCATCTACAGGGAGAGCACCTTTGAGTCGCGATATGGCATAAAAGAATTTGTTCAACTTTTTGCAAATTTCATCAATTTGATTAGTCCATCTAAGGTTGTTATAAACATAAATTCCAAGGAATTTAACACAATCGGTGGACTCAAGATACCCTTCGGAATGGTGAAATAGTAAAGAATCATTAGACGCAGTTGTGCGGTTTTGGAACTTGAGAATGTGAGTTTTGGTCAAATTTATAATCAAGTTGTTACGATGACACCAATCTTTGAAAGATTGGATTACAGATTCACACTTTATCTTTAGCTCTTCCTGACTTCCTGCTCTAATTCAGTAATATTCAGTTATATAAAAAATATCGATTTACATTTTTTATTTACGTTTGAAAGTTTTGGTCTTAATTCACTTGAGATATTTTTTCTCTTGAGACCAATTTTTCTTAATCCTTCATCAAACTTGAAGAGATTTCATTGTAAATGAAAAAATTTAAAATAGTTCTATACTATTTTTTTTAGAATACTTCGAGGATGATCGGATTTATTGTACCTAACTGCAAATATTTTTTTGATCCCAAAACCATGAATCTACTTTTGAATACAATTGTAAGGAGCAAGTTAGAGTTTGGCTGCATTATTTGGAGCACAATATACGAATCGCAACCACATCACATGGAAGCTGCGCAGAGGAAATTTTTCAGTTACCTTATTTTCAGACAAAAGAGTGATCATCCAATAATTCAATTTTGCTGAACGTCAATTGCTCGAAATGCATTTGATGTACATTTTTTTGCTGATAATATACTTCCCGTTGAGCCCGAAATACCCTCGATTCATTCGTCATGAAGCAATAATATTAAGCGGCAAAAAATCGATACAAGCTTATACAGGAAATGGATATGCAAGTATCGAGAGATACTCACTGAATTATCTGGCAGATAAATTTTCACTTTACGTTCGCTCAAGAATAATTCAAGCATAGAAATAGAATCGCTACGAGGCTTTCTGAAGATCAAATCATATAAATAACTAAATTATAATGGAAACATCAATAACTTGCGAAACCGAGATTCTATCTCGTATCCAAACTCATCTTTACATAGAAAACCACTCATAGTGTCTGCATGAATTCTTCGGAAGCGTCTTTCATACAGATATCTGCCTCACAGAACTCGAACATGATGGATTATGTTCTATGAGCATTTGCATTCATAGGCGGATCATAGGACTTTACCTGTGGGAACCGCTCGGTACAAAACATCATTTTGTGCACTCTTGTTCCCACAGAACAGCGTGTACAATTATTTCTTGGGCAATAGCCATTATATCATGTTGTTCTTTTTCCCAACGTCTAAACACATATTGTCTGTCGTTCACCTGGTGAAAATTGGCTTTTAAAAAAGCTGACAAGTTCAGAAAATTCTTCAATTTTTATTATATGTGTCAACAAGACAGAATAAAGAAATTAGATAAAATTAGCTCTTATCTGTGGTTTGAAGGTTTCTTCAAGTTTCTCCGAAAAATTGTTGGAAGTTTAGAGGCCAATTGTTCGAAGTAACAACAAGTAAAGACCGATGCCATCAAATATTCATTAAAGGCTGAAACCAGCTTTTTGGTCTTAATTCAAACTATTGTTAAGAAGTAAGAAAAACACGCACAAAACATTTGGTTCTTCACCAAATGCGTGCGTTCCAACATTTTATCGAATTAGACCAGAGTCTAGCAGTCACTTTTGGATGAAAACATGGTTGAAAGAAAATATGAACAAACAGTACGATCAGAGATATATCCAACATTCAGCGTGCTCTAATTTGTTTCCGACAAACTGAAATTGGTGATAAATTCCATTATTTTAAGCAAAAAAGTTCTTATAATCCGGAAATGCTTCGTTTCCCTGATACAGGAAAAGTTGAAAAAATAATTCGCATTTTCTTTAATATCTATCGACTGATTCCAAATAATTGCCTGAAAGTTGGTACATATGGATTTTTTGAGGTGAGAAATTCAAATTTGTGGTTGACTTAGTTGTATTTTCTAGAGGGCGCCACTGGCAATCATTTCATTCTCTTTAAATCGTTACGGTTGTTTTGTGCTATCCTGTACATAATTTTGGACTAGAAAAATTAATTCCCCTGGCTCTTCTTTATAAACTATCATGCCCTGGAGGTTATATAAGTCAAACCGATAGAGTATTCAAGAAAAGGATCCAAGAACACCAGAAGAATTTTAAATCAGACTCCTCCAAGTCCACATATGCGGATCACCTCAAGGAATTTGGACATAAACTCAATAACAACTACAAAAACTGCATATAGAAACCAATAGTTCAAGATTTAGTTAGGTAATCTACCTAAATCAATGACCACAAATTTAGTGTACAAAATAAACTGACAAAACTGCGACCCCTGTTATATAGGACAAACATCCAGAAATTTGAAAGGACGTCTCACATCACACAAGAGTGACTGCAAATTGAGAAAATCAAGATGTGCACTTCCACAACATGTAATAACAAATGATCACAAAATCAATTGGAACATCGATCATGTAGCTATCTTAGACAAATGTGACAAAGAAAAATCAAGAACAATTCTAGAAATGATAAGAATTTCTCAAGACCCAAAAACAATGAACAGAAGATCAGACATCAACAACCTGAGCAATATCTATTCATATTTAATTAAAACAGATCTTGGCCTGTTAAATTTGGCATTCTTCAAAATTCAGAAATAACTGAGTCATAATCACTCGACATAGTTAGATTTTGAAATTGAAATATTCATAAAAATTCGGAATTCCTCGCAAAATTTCTATACAAATCTATGATTCATACATTGTTGTGATGAATGTCATAATTATGACTATGTCAGTTTAATTTCAAAACTTGTGAAAGAGAGAAATCCTCTCCTCATCACGTTCTGAAGTTTGTTGGATGTCAGTTAAACTATTTTAAACTCTCAATTCAAAGAAACCCAACATTGTGTAAGTCATTCATTCCATTTTGCAGTCATGTCGTTGTAACAAGCCTCAACTTTAATTTATATAACTTACAGATTCTACAAGTATGTACTTTTTTTAGATGTTCTGAAGAAGCAGTTGAAATACTGCGAAAGCTTAGCATTTGCAATAAATGGTATAACAATTGAAAGACCAACAATCTCTATTCACCAATTATACATCAATTCTTTATAAACATTAATCAGAGATGAACTCCACACAACTTATATATATATATATATGTATATATATTTATTTCTCTCTCACAAAAATCAGTTGAAATGTAATAACCTGAAGATCCCATATTATGATGAAACAGCTGTGGTTGTGAAAATACATGATTTGGAAATTGAAAACTGTCTCCTTTTAATCAAGTGATTGAAACTTCAGAATCGTTTGAATAATGTTGAAAAAAGAGGAATTTTTAGAAATATTTGATTACTCGTGAGATAGTCGTCGAAAGCCAACAAAAAATTGTGCATTCATGGAGGTTTTTTTATATATGTCCTCTTCTGAAATTTCATGTTCGAAGAGTGAACCAACGAGAAGATTTGATGCGCGCCACTGAGCTTGCAGCTTTTATGATGGATGGCACTCCAAACTTGTCTCTACTCCTACTCGAAACGTTCAAATCGGTTATCTTTAATCGTCGTTAAGAGGAATCATTAGGTCTATTTCTACTATTTCTATCCCGAAGAGCTTTGATTGTGAGCCATTGTGGGCGACAAGCACTTGCTGATTTACATGCCCATTTAAATGAAACGTTAGATTTCATAATGTTAAAAATTTAATATGAAATGCACTGATATGAGTTCTATCGCTGTTGTTCCCGCAGATTTGTTATTTCTAAAATATATTTTTATAATACGCATCAAAATGATGAAATAAATTTTTTCTACAAGCGTGCACTTTCATTCTCTGTCCCTCACGTATTTCAATTCGTAAAGAGTCACATTGCCAAACAGTGTGGGAAAAACCCCTGCTACTCCATTACCGCACGCAAATGCTTGTGGTAATGGATTAGCAAGGGTTTTTCTCGCACGCATTTTCTAAAGAATAAACTGAATAATGATATATCTCTATGCCACCGACGACGTTACTATGGAAACGGCATGTGAATAAGAATTAATACATTGTCATTATATTATGAAATTGTGTTTAAATATAAATAATATCAAGCGAATTCAATCAGTACGCTCCGGTAAAATGGATACTTCGGTATCTGATGATGGCCTGCCCGAAGAAATATTAGCAGCTTCTTATGAAGCGAGTTTAAATTTGTTACCGGCCTAGTCGAAGATAAAATATGAGAAGCAATATTCAGAATTTATTGATTGATGAAATTCCAAAAAGGTTCAACCGAGAAAGGAGGAAATGTTTTCGGCGTATTTTTGGAAATGCCCAAAATTTGAGACCAAACACATTATGGTCCCGATATTCAATGATAAAGAGTGTTTGTAAACTGAAACAGGATTTGGATATTGGAAAATTGCATAAATTCCTTCATTAAACGACAGTATATAGGATTTCGTCCAAAAAAGCAAAAACCTTTAATGAAGAGGAAATAACAAAATTCATGAGTGAGGCATCTGATGAAATTTACTTGATGATGAAGTTGGTAACAATTTTTGGATTAGCTGGTGTCTGCAGACGAGAGAAACTCACCATCGACGATATAGATGATAAAGGAGACTTGATCATCGTCAATATTAAGGACTCCAAAAATCATTCACCAAGATCGTTTGTTATATCCCAAGACACCAATAATGGATATTTTCTGAACATATACAGAAAATATATGAATTTACGTCAAAGGAAATACCTCATCGCCGAATTTTCATAAAGTATAATCGGGGAAAATGTAAGATTCAACCTGTCGGAATCAATACAATAGGAAAAATACCGTCCGAAATTGCAGCTTACTTACGCCTACAAAATCCGGAATTATACACATGACACAGTTTTAGGCGCTCCTCGGCTACTTTCCTAGCCAATTGTGGAGAAGGTATCACAAATATTAAACGTTTAGGAGGATGGAAGTCAACTGCTGTTGCTGAGGGATACTTGAAAGAATCTATTAACCAAAAAAAAAATGTCCACTAAAATTCTTAACTTTAATGGTTCTTCCTCTTCAAACTGTAATACAGAATCATTACCTGCCAAAGAGCCTTCGAACAATATGACAATATGATGGCAAATATTCAACGTTTTGCTTCTTCCTCTTCAAACTGTAATACAGAATCATTATCTTCCAAGGAGCAGCTGACTTCGACCAATATGATGGCTTCTGCTATAAATTTGCATAACGCGACCAACTGCACGTTTACAATAAATATAACTAATAACTGAATATTTCTAATGAAAATATTGATAATAATGGGAAGAAACAGAATGTACATAGATTCCTTATCAAAATTCATTTTTATGTGCTGTTAGTCTAGTTTTCTTTTCAATTAATAAAGAATTTATGAATATTATTACAGTTTAAATTTATTTCATAGGCTTGTAGTCTCTATGGACCGAACGTCAACGATGAGAGTACAATGGTAACGACTTGTCAGAGACTTTTGTCATTCATGTGTATTTAGAATGATCAATTCACATTTGATCTGTGTATTGAAATCAGTGGCGGCGTAGCATAGGTTGGCACCAGGGCGACTTTCTATCGAGCACCCTCAAAATAAAACGACAAATATTAAACGTGTTTACGTGACTTTATTTTGCTAAAATACTCAATGACATTATCAAAATTTACTTTCCTCTCCTTTTCAATGGACAATATGGATAGACTGGAAAGTCGTGTTTGGCTCATTGTAGATCTTAAGTAAGATTTAATTAACTTTAATTTTGAGAAACTTCTTTCACAAGTAGCCACCGAAACACAAATAGTTAAAAAAAATCTTAGACATAGAGCTAAACTTGGAACAGACTCAGAATAGTCTCATTTCACAATAAATTTCAGAAGCTTCAAGGTAGTCCATTGGATCGCTTCTTGAAGAGAAATGCTGGCTGCTTCCAAGTGGCGCCTCAGTCGTAAAATAATGTCCTCTGCAGAAAATTCATCATATATTTTTGTAAAATTTGGAACTTTATCACGAAGTTCTTCTTCTGTTGACGTAAGTAGAGTTTCAGACTGAACAACACCAAATGTTATGAGAATATCATCCATTGCTTTGTAGCGATGCTCTAGTTCTTCGTAAAATCTATCAAGACATTCTAACATAGCTCTATGCAACTCTTCTGGCAATGTTAGTTCAACATCTTGGGACATTTCTCCTGGCATTCGTTCTCGGAATCTCCTCCTTCCTCTTCTTTCAACGGAGTTGAAAGTCCTCACATTTCTCAGTTGCGTAGGAAATAGCTCTTTCCACTATTTGTATACGTTGAGTTTGAAGAAAAATTTTTAGGGCTTTAATTTTTATAACACACTTTTCCAGCGATAGTCCAGATGTTTGGATATACTTTTGTGTCTGATTAACTTCTTCTAGGATTTCACACAAAAAGAGGTAGCATAAAAACTGAAGTCACATAAAGCTGGTAAGAGTGTGGATGCTGCTTCTCTTGTATCGACGTTTTCTCTGCTGCTTCTGGGATCACACATCTCTTCGAGTGTTGATACAAGTTTCTCAAAATTATTCTTCAATGACTTAACAGTATCGTGATGCGCAAGCGGCTACTATCTGCGTGACAGAGTTGGTATTTCTTTGTCACCTTGTTGTCACCCCTTGATGCTTGGCACCCGGGGCGGACCGCCCCCCCTTTACGCCGCCACTGATTGAAATCGATCTCGTATAAGCGCTTGTAGAAAAATATTGTTCCTAACTCGTGCGGAAAGTGTTTTTCCCGCACTCAACTGTTTACCCGAACTCCGCTTCGCGTTGTTCGGCAGTTTCATACGGGAAAATATCACTTTCCGCACTTGTTAGGAAAATAACTATATTTTCCCAAAAGAACAAAATAGCTATTATTACAACTTTGAACAGTATATTTCCCGTGGTGTAATCAATATTTTTTTGTAACATCTTATTGCTCGATAATTACACAAAATACAAATGGATCGTATCCGGTGATTTCAACATTAATATCCTAAATGAAAACAAGGATAAGGAAAAACTATGCAATTTATTCAGATGCTACAATGGACAATACAAAATGCATGAACCGTCCAGAATAACAAAGGATACCTCCATTCTAATCGATAATATATTCTCTAATATTAAACTGAACACCACAAGCACAGAAAATCTACACATAGGGGATCATCGCTCTCAAATCATAACCTTTCCATCTGAAAAGATGATTCTTTAACGAATTACACAAATTTTAAGTTTCGAAGAATTACAACATCAGGAATTAATATCATCAAAGAAAGACTAAATGCCAACAACTGGAATAGTGTACTCACCCTTTGTCAGCAGAAAAAGTTATCAATACTTTTTTGATGAACTTAGGCTCTGGTTTAAACTAGAATTTCCAGAGAAAATAAAACAAAAATGCAAAACTTAAATAAAGCTGGTATAAATGATAATGAGGAGATAAGAGAGATCGAAAACAATCTAGACATACTAGATACCATCTCCAAAGTCACAAAATGCAGTAATATATATGAGGAATATCAAAATACAAGACAGAACTTGTGAAATGGATTGAAAAAACAAAGAGAGATTTCAACGAGGCTCTAATAAAAAATTCAGCAAAGAAGACAAAAAGTGTATGGTCCATAATTAAGAAGGAAACTGCAAGGAAGAAGATCATAAAACCAAAGAATGGAAATGCAGTGGCATTCAACAATTATTTTGCATCAATAACTCAAAGAATGAGCAGAACACGGCTGCAAATGAAGGAGAAGCCTGGGAGTTGCTTAAACAGATTAATCCTGAGAAGTGTGAATTACTGGAATTTCAACCAACAAATGAATTCGAGGTCATAAGCATCATCAAAGGAATCAAAGGAAAGGGGACACGAGATATTTACGGAATGTCAACTACCATTATCAGAGCCCTATCATTGGAAATTGCACCGCAATTGAACAGTTGAATATTGGAGCCGATGTTTATTTACGGATGAGTCTAGATGTCGTTTGGTCATCTCCGATGGACGTATTCTTGCTTGGAGGGGATGAGGTCGAAGGTATGCAGAACAGTTTATGGTACCCACAACAGCTTTTGGCGGAGGTTCTATATGTGTATGGGGAGGCATTTGTTTGAACCAACGCACAGAGTTGGTTGTTTTGCAGAACACCACAATGACCAGCCAGAGATATCACAATATGATTATTGAACACATAATTGTTCCGTTTGCGGCTGCCTTTGTCGAGAATTTCATTTTAATTGACGATAATGCCCGTCCACACCGTAGTCGTCTGGTTAATGAAGCTCTAGAAACTCATGCTATTGATAGGATGGACTGGCTAACTCGCTCTCCAGACATGAATTGCATCAAACATGTCTGGTCTTAGATGTCTAGATAATTGTCAACCTTAGAACAACCGATCAATAACCTGGATGACCTTTCTAACGCTTTACGGGATATTTGGACGAATTTGCCCCAAAATTTTATAAATCGTTTGATTGAAAGTATGCCTCGTAGGGTAGAATGCTTGAGACGTGCTCGTGGGGACCAACTAGGTACTAGCTTAACCGAGACTTCAGCCTTCTTGTGGTTCCATCATAAAATTTTTATGTTATTCAAACACAGAATTTTGAGTGTTCTTAATAAAGTCTTTTTTTCTCTCTAACTTTCCATTTTTTCATTTTTTTCTCAGTGAACCATATTATCAACTGAAAATACTCTGATATCTGACTAAATTTATAATCTGAATATTTCAGAAATAAATTTAGAAAAAGTAAGTGATCCCTATCAATTGTTGAGCAGTGTATAGACCGATCTCAATACAACCAACTATATCAAAAATATTAGAGGAAATAATCAAATCTAGACTCCTAGCACTTTTTGAAAATAATGGAATTCTCGGCAGACAACAACACGGATTCAGAACCAGCAAATCCACAACAACCTATTTGATGGAGATCATGAACGAGATAATAAAGTTCTTGGATGAAAAGTGGACAACAGAGTTTATTTCAAAAGATTTATCAAAGGCATTTGATACTGTGGACCACGATATTCTACTCGGTAAATTGAGACATTATGGATTGGAGGGTGCTGCTCTGAACATGATCTTCTTGTTTCTATCAAATAGGCAACAATATGTAGAATGGAATAACATACTATCTGGAAGTAGAAACATAACGTCTGGAGTGCCTCAGGGATCGAAGCTGGGGCCCTTACTTTTCCTATTGTATATAAACGACCTGAATCTGACTGGGGACGAGTTGAACATGTATCTAATAACTCTTCTGTTTGTAGATGATACCTCTTTTTTCCTTAAGGCCGTGGATGAGGGTACCCTGAGGACATCGGAAGAATATGTGCATACAACATCAGAGCACTGGTTCAGCTGTAACTCACTTATCATAAATGAATCAAAGACTCAAAACTTAAAAATCAAGAGTAGTAAAAACGAGACCATCAAATTACTTGGAGTTACATTAGATGGGGCACTTTCATGGGAGGCGCACATCGATTCATTAAAAAGAAAACTAGCAGTTGCAATCTACACCATCTCAACTGTTAAAAGAGTTTCCAGCAAGGAGGCGGCGGTGATCTCCTATTTTGCAAATTTCCATTCGTTGGCAACGTATTGAATTCTCCTGTGGGGGACATCAGTACAAGCCAGAGACATCCTGATTCTCCAGAAGAAAGCGGTGAGAGCAATAATGGGTTTGAAACAGAGGGACAATAATAAAAAGGCGTTTAGGGAACTGAATAAACTTACCATACCAGCACTATACATATTGGTGTGTTCCACATATGTCCATAAAAGACAGCTTTCCAACTAATAGCTCATTCTACGACTTCAATATACGATCCAGAAACAAACTTACCATCCCATACCATGAACGAAAGTATGCACAGCAGGGAGTAGACTACTGGGGTCCTAAAATGTACAATGGGCTTCCCGATGCCATAAATAATAATAATAATAATACATTTATTCTCAACAGGTTACACCCAATAACAGAGAAAAATGATCAAACAAACAAATGCCATTGAAAAACTTAAACCAGATTACATATGAGACCCTTATAATAGCATATAAAATTATATCCAACAGTGCCTTAAATTTACTACATGAGATTTACAAAAAAATGTTATTCCCTCAATACTCGAAAAAAAAATCAACAGCATACCAATCACATCCTCATCCCAAGCGAACAAAATAAACTGAAAAGATCACGAACCCCACCACGATTCTCCAAATGGCACATCAAAATCATTGGTAGTTCATCGTAGTAGATATCACATCGGCCACAAGAACTGTCATATAAGTTACACATGAAGTTGATAGGAGACCGTGACATAACATTTGTCCTACCAAAATCAACATAGAAGGTGTTGTATTGCCTCAGACCAGGTCTAGGTACATGAATATTAACCTTACTCAAGAGAAATGAATAATCAATCCCACCACGCAGAATCCCGTAGAGTAACTTCAATGCACTACGCTCACGTCTTAACTTCAATACCTCAACTCCGAGGCTCGCGACGAGGACCGAGTGAATCAAATCCTCTCGAAGGGTACTGTCCGAAACATTTAAAATAAATATATTTCAAACACCTTCTCTGGACGGCCTCCAGGATGACAACAGCATTATTGTATAATGGACACCAGATTATAGAGGCATATTCTAATCTACTACGAATGAAAGAATAGTACAGTATCTTCATAGTATAGGGGTTCACAAAATTGTTCCAATTTCTAATAAAATAACCAAGAGTCTTAGAGGCAGAAGAGGTTATCTGACTTATGTGCCCGGAAAAGGACAATTTACCATCAAAAACAACACCCAAATCCCTATACTCATCACATCTCTCCAGAATCTGATCACCCACAGCATAGTCATAGTGAACTGGGGTTAATTTACGAGTGAATGATACAACTCGATACTTATTGATATTCAGGCTCGAACCGTTCCTGAAACCCCAAAGACCTATCATATCCAAAGCAGCCTGTAACCTCACGCAGTCATCAAGATCCCCAATAGCAGCAAATATTTTCAGATCATCAGCAAAGAGGAGATGGAGACATTGAAGAAGCAAAGACAGGTCATTAATATATAATAAAAACAGCAATGGGCCCAAATTGGAGCCTTGTGGCACTCCAGATGTGGCGAGATAAGGTAAGGATTCACAACCTCCATACTGAACATATTGATAACGATCGGAAAAGTAAGATCTAACCAACAGTAAAAACTCCGATGAGAACCCAATGTATGCAAGCTTTGAGATCAATATCTGGTGATCAATCTGGTCGAAGGCCTTCTGAATATCTGTGTATATAACATCCATCTGACCACGATCATCCAGTGACTCTGACAGACACTGTGTAATGCTTGCCAAATTGGTCACCGCTGAACGATTCTTCATAAAACCATGCTGATGTGGTGAAATTAGTGCACGAACTGAGGGATAAATTGAGTCATATAAAATTACCTCGAGGATTTTAGCGAAGTTACATAAGATTGCTATAGGTCTATAGTTAGTTATAAGGGACGGATCTCCGGACTTTAACACAGGACAAATTTTTGTCATCTTCCATACCTTTGGAATATGCATTCTCCTCAAAATTATATTGAAAATTACGGATAAAGGTTCAGCTAGAGAACAAATGCAGTCCTTAACGAGAAAACTAGGTACATTGTCGACACCAGATGTTAACTTGGTTTTAAGCTTCCCCGAAGCCTTAATTATGTCATCCTCAGTGATAGTCGGAAGCGATATTGAGCTACCATTGGAATACAGTCTATCACAATGCTCAGGAATGAAACCAATGTCTGAGGTAGTAAAGACACTGGAAAAAAAGTGGAAAACCCATCAACAATCTTCTGAGATTCCTTGAGCTCAACACCCAGATATGATATAACTCCGGGAATACGTGATCTAGACTTTTTGTCTGCACAAAAGCCCAAAAGCTATTTGGGTCCTCTCGAACTCTAGTCTCAACGCACTGAATATATTGCGAATAAGAACTAGCGATATCTCTTTTGATTCTGCCACGTAATATTTTGAGTTGATGAAAATCTGAATCACATTGATACCTCCTATATAGTCTACAGTAACGATCCTTCAGTCGTATATTGGAAATGATATCATGTGTGAACGATGGTGGATAACGGCGACCCCAGTTTTATAAAGTGGCACACAAGTATCAAAAATACTAGCGAGCTTAGCATACATCACCTCACATGCTAAATCAGAATCATCCATTTGGTGAATTACAGACCAATCAACAGAATCAATTGAATTATACAAAAGGGAAAATTTGCCTTTCTAAAATTATAAGTTTTTTCTCATGTTCACAAATGAAATTTGGACCAGAATTCGCAGTAATCGACTGGAATGAGCAAACCAGAGCAGGATGATGATCATCCTCTTTTACTAGAGGATGTGAATCGTGACCAACATCACACGAAAAATTTGTGAATATCAAATCCAAAAATCTATTGTTCCCATTAGGTATACTATTACGCTGCTGAATCCCCAATAAACTACACATAAAACAAATGAATGGAAAAAGTTAGAGAAATCTCTCTTGAAAGAGATAATCTACAGTTTCGATGAATTCTTAAAATTTTGAATATTGTAACTTCCAAATTCACGAAGCATGTAAATTATTGATGCTAATAAAAGTTATTATATTGTATTATATTGTATTAATTCATTCGATCCCCAGTCTCATAAATATTCTCCAAACACGTTATAGCCGAAACTATCGATGTTAAGATATTAATATTCGAAGGAGAAAAACTCTTTTTTTGTTTTAACGAGTTTTATATAATAAAACCTCAAATTATGAAGTAAAACGGCGGTTTTCTATTTGTACGCCTATTTACAGATACACTTGTTTATTGAATACTGAAGTCTTTACTACTAGCGAAAATTGAAGCTTCATTTCAGATTACATCTTATTAATCCAAGTACGCTCTCAAACGAAACAGTACATCAATATTCAACACCTGAAATAAACAAACTCACATAATCCATCAAGAAGTTACAATACATGCACAATAAAACATTTCAAGACATTCAGTTGCTACATTTCTCAGAACAATCCCACCTGTCTGACAGCAATCACCTGGATCGACTTGGAAGCGCGAGTTAGATATGGTCATTTTATCACGTACCCCGTTGTAAATTGCCCATTTCTAATAATAATAATAATAACGTGCTGCAGTCATGTTCTGAGCACGATCGTCCATATCGCCTCTGTCGTGAGCTACGCGTGAACCAAATGGAAAAACAAGAGGACATCGCCTGAAAATTGAATATATGATGCGTCCATCACCGAGTTGGTACTTAAGATGGTATCTGGACACGTTTAATCATGCTTGGACAGGCGGGCATTTCGAGTTATCACGTTGCGAGTCACGATGGGCGTGGGATTTTGTAAATTGGTCCAACAAGTTTGGGTTCGAAATTATCTATGGAGAAGAATGATGGGGGGTCATCGGGTCGAACTGGTGTCAGATACTCAATTTTTACTAGAGTTTTTCAGAGAATATCAGTATTACCGAGAGTTCTATTCTTAGAGGAATATTATATATATATATATATATATATATATATATATATATATATATATATATATATTCTTTTGAACTTTTGGCTTACAATATTTAGTTAGCAAACAATAAAGCATATGGATCAGGTGTTAGTGACGGGGTGTCATACAATGCGGCATATGACATAAAAGCCTAGGGAAAAACCCCAGTAAAAAAACCCTGGCTCCTCGCTTGAGTGTGAAAGTACAAAAATAAGCTGAAATATATTTTAGGGACTTCTTTCTTCAAGTGTGGTTTTCTATTGATGGAGACAGAGACTTCTTCAAGTTGCCAACATCGAATCTGGAAATAAAAAGTCAAAAGCAGAAGAAAGAACTGAATAACAACAATTCAAAATTTGAAAGAGATAAAGAAAACGTCCCCAAATTCGCCTTTTTGAATTAACTCGTTATTGTGAATATTGTGAAATTAATATAATTAAAGTTATTAATAATGTCTGAGTTGAAGTGGACTACAAAACATTTCTGTTCGTTTCTGGATCCTCTTCTTTCAGTTCTTGGAGAAGTTTTGACGATGCCTCTAATTCTTCCCTTATTTGTATCCATGTCCTGACCCACCATCGTCACTGTTTGCGGTGAAGCTGTTTAAGCATTCCTAAACAAAATTCCTTAATAAACGTTCTTAATAACTGCTTAATTAAATTTTTACGTGAAACGACAGACGACATGGTTGCTTAATAGTGAATAAATAACTGGAGAGTGCGAGTAGCAGCAACAGTAGTGTGACCAGACTGACCACCGCTGCTTGCTGTTACTAATACCAGCCGTTGGTAAGCAGCAACTGGCAACCAGTATAATGTGACCCATGCTTAATTCCCCGTGGAACGCCTGTAGAAGAATTGAATGCTTCCTGAAGACATCACCCTTATGGAATATCGTAAAAACATTATCGCTAACTACTAATATGAGATATCAAAATGATCAAAGTGCTGCACAATTTTCCAAAAATTTTTAGCTGCTGGAATTGGAGAAAATCCCAGTTGATGCGACATCTGGATTCATTACTCTTACCAACGAAACAAATACAAAATTTTTCTTCATCTTTTAATCACCAAACGAAATGTTACATAAAACGAAGCTATCTAGTGGCGAAACGGAGTTCGCCGGGTTTGCTAGTTTCATCTAAGAAAATCTCCTCGTCCAAATAAGTGTTAATAAATTCACAGGAACCCGTTTACTCCGACGTTGTGCCAATGATACCTATAATTTACGGGTAGGGTGTGTTCCGGCAACTTTTTACATGCACGAAGATCGCCATTTTCCCATGTAATTTCGTCACTTTCTGGAACATGATTTGTTATCGTCGGCAAACGTGGTGCCGAAAGGAAACCGAGCATTCTTTTCTCGGAAGGTACTTTTTGAATTTGCGACTTCCAATTATCCAATTTAAGCAAGATTATGTTCGAATGCCTTTTAATAAAGTTGTCGTCGGTGGACTTCTTGGAAATTGTGTGAAACTGTGTATGTTTATGGCTAATTGTAGAATGATATTTGGACTGATTTCAGATTATTATTATGGTGGATAATGAATGAATAAGGGAATTTGAAAATACATAACCTTAAGGATTGAAGAAGAATCTACGAGCCACGATCATTATCGAGTAGCAGCTGTTTCCAATAACTTATCTAACCTACAAATCTATGGATAGATTGAAACTGAAATTGAAATAATCTCTCATTTATCACCTACTTATATTGTTTCAATATTCTTCCTGCTGATAATGATTCTTACTGGCAATCCCCATTAATCTCTTCTGCTGAAAAGAGATCAGATAGCGAACCGTAAATAATTTTGAGGTTATCCAAAAATGTCAAAAAATCTTTAGTAGGATAAATCGTTAAACGGCCAAATTCGACCAGTAACGACTGAGATCTGTAAGAGATAAGTGTTGAAAATTCTTTCATTGTAGATTTCAGAGGATTATATTGTAAATAAATTCAAATAATTATGGATTATTTAAGTAGCGACGACGGACATGTAAAATTATTAGGCATGATTGATAAACGCGATGAATAATAATATTAATTTTATTCAATCCCTCTCGCCATATACATATGTATGAGCACGTCAAAATAAAAACAAATAAATCAAGTAACCAATACAAGTGAGAATAAGATAGAAAAAAAACAATTATTTCATCTATGGAGAAAAAATAAGCCAAAATTAAACCTGCGATGCTGAAAAGACGATCAAGCAAAAAGTTTATAAACCACATGACTGATTTGAATGAAAATTTTTGACAGTTCAACAACCAATCAAATTCCTCATTTTGTAACATATGAACCATTTAACCCAATCATGTCAACATTACATCGATAACAGACCATGGGCTGTTTTCACGTTGCGCTGGACACATATTGATTTATTTCCATTTTGAAGTTTCAAATATTTAATTTTTCGAAATGTCACGATTTGATTGTAATACTGACGATAATATTAATGAAATTATAGAATCGAACATACCAAAAAACACCGTTTACAGTAAGAAATTTTCATGGAAATCATTTATTGACTTTTGCAACGATAGGAAGTATCAATTAAATGGAAATCGGACGGGGAAAAGAATTGGCGTTGAAAGAAAGTACGGTCAAAACCATGTGGAATATAACAAGTAAAGCGTTACAAGAAAAATAAAATAAAGAAATGAAAGTTATTATTGACCCATTCAAAAGTGTTGTTTTTCAACAAATGCGAGCTGCCCGTGATTCTATACGACGAAAACTGCAATTAGATCCAAGTAAAGGAAATAAGTTCGGCAGCATTAAATTCTGTCGAAATAACGAAAACGGTAAATTTATGGAATGAAAATACTCCTGAAGGGCAGCAACGGAAATTCTATCACATAGCCGCGGTAGAATTAGCTTGGCGAGGTGGGGAAGCTTGACGGAATTTTTTTGTATCGAATCAAACAACGATGGTTCTGTAACGAACCGAGTGGAATATAACCCTGTATTCAGCAACACTTGCCAGGTTAGTTCAAGAATGTGTACTGGAAGCAAGTTTTTAATAGAAAACGAAAACAGCAACGTTTGTCGCGTCCGATTATTCAAAAATTGATGTCGAAAAGGGGCCAAATATTAAAACCAACATATTATTGGTCAGACCAAATTGTCAATGGAAATCCGAAAATGATCACTGGTATGATAATACGCCCATTGAAAAATTGGAAAATTGAACAAGATAGTCTGCCGAAGCGGAACAAGATAGTCTGCCGAAGCGATTGGATTGAATACATAGGAAAAAATTTCTAATCATTCCAATAGATCGACCGCGGTTAGTCGATTAGCCAAAAGTGGTGTACAAGAACAACAGCTTATAAAAATTACGGGTCACAA
Organism: Micraspis discolor; assembly: GCA_030674115.1. NCBI lineage: Eukaryota > Metazoa > Arthropoda > Insecta > Coleoptera > Coccinellidae > Micraspis > Micraspis discolor. Next base: position 59,231 of record JARTUT010000551.1, read on the forward strand.
CAATCCCAACTCAATAAAACCCTACTTGAATATTGACGATGAACATCATAATCAAACTATTAACAGCATGCATAGTGGAAATACATCTTCATCAGTTATAGAAACTAACACGTCTGGATCTTCATTTAACTTTTCCAAGAAAAACTTTATCTATCGAATAACCCTCGGACATTGATAAATGCTCAAAAATTTTATGACAACATTCTTAGCTTGTTGGCTACGTCATCGGTCTGTTTCAAGCAACAAGCTTTCGAAATCTGTCATAGAATTTTTTCGAACGATTATCAATGTCTTCGGGTTATTACTACAGAGAATGAATTTGCATATAGGTTTCGACTGATCCAGAATTGGAGGCATAATGATAGGAATGGTTCGAAACGTTGCTTTTTATAAGAGGTTTGTAAATTAAGTAGCTGGGCTGGCATATTGCGTTTGATCTGGCAACACTGGAAGCCCGGGGCTCAGTGGGACGGTAGAGGAACATGTGATTCACCTTCAGTACGAGTTTGACCTCGCTCAAGTTATTTGGTTGTGCGTAGCGATTGTTTTTGTGAATCAGTTTTTGGCGCTCTTGTTCACCCGAACAGAGTGCCCATCATTTTGCCCGAATGTCTGTAATTTTGGAATATCGAGCCGAAAATGGTCTCAATCGATTGGGTTCGACTCCTCGATGAAGAATCCGTGGCGAAAGTAGAGTCTGTCCGGCCGTCCGGCCGTATCCTCTCTAGCATCCAAAAGAGATGAGCTAGAGTTTTCATATTTTCAAAATAGGTTAATTGTCCAAATATCTCGGTCAAGTTCGTCATTGGGCTAAATCCATCGGATGGTTCAGTAGTTATGAGCATCTGAAATTTTGTTTCCTCAATAACTACTAAAATATCCATCCGATCAAGTTGATAATTTAAATAAAGATGAGGGAAGTTGCAACAAAACGGCTCGCAGAATTTTGCAGAAATAGTCAAGCTAGAAAATTTTTAAAAATTCCCAAAAAAAATTTTTAATCCGCACTATCTCATAAGATATTTTTCGGATTTCCATAAAAATTCTTGAATATATTGAGGTGATCGATATCTTACTTATCCTCAAATTTCATTACCGTAGCTCTTTTCCATCTAAAGATATGATCATTTTTTTCATTTACTCAAGAGAAAAGAGATGACATACGTCCCGATGATTTTCTTTGAACGATGGCCATCACAGCTCGATATTCGATTGACAAATGCGGGGCTCATTAATCAGTGTCAGTTGGCGTAATATTAATCAAAATTTTTCATAACGGGAAATCATAGTTTTCATAGATTTGTTATGGTTTGAATATTTACTCGCAAGTAGCTCAACAAGAGCGCCAAAGCAATCTGACCTCACGTCAGTGCTTTTTAAATTTTTTTCTAGTGTGTTCTAAAATGAATGACATCAATTTCGAGCAACTGTGTGCTTTCAGGTTTTATATACAGTTGGGCACAATGCAATTGAAACTCTTCTTAAACTTCAGCAGCAGGCTTACGGAAGTAGTGTTTTGTCACGGACCCATGTTTTTCGGTGGTTTAAGGCATTTTCAGAAGGAAGAGAGTCGATTGAAGATGAACCACGAAGCAGAAGGTCTTCATCTTCAAGAACCGATGAAAATGTCGACAGAATCCGGGATTTTCTGCGTTCAAATCGTCGGTTCACATTCAATATGATAGGGAAGAGTTAAATTTGACTCACACCTCCGTTCATCAAATTTCGACCAATGAATTGGGGATGAGAAAAATCTGTGCAAAAATGGCAAATTCAATAAACGAGTTTTTGGCCATAAAAACATTCCTGTGACTCCTCAGCCTCCTTATTCGCCTGACTTGAGTCCTTGCGATATTGTTCAACAATGAAGACACGTTTTTCTATTACTTAAAGCTCCATTTTTACTAACCCTAAACTGTCAACAACTGTCGATTCATTTTATTTGTGGGGTCGTCAATACTGTACTGCATAAATGGTGGCAAATTCAAATCTTGCGTTAATTTTGAGACACCCTTCATAAGGTATTCAACGGACAAGAACTTAATGGAAGAATTACTTTCTGAATGGTTTTCGGTGGAGTGAATTTACCTACGTTTGGTTGTTTTTTGGCAATTTCAGCTTTGAAAAAAACTGAAAGGAAAAACTGTGAGTGGTTGTTTTCAATTGTATAAGTGGATCAATTTTTTTCAACAGGAATTCGAACCCAATCGATTGAGATCATTCTTGATATCCGAAAATAACAGATCTTATGTCAAAATAATACCACTTTGTCCTTTTAGTTAAATTTTCTAAAACAACCGCCCAAAATAGCACAAGTCATTACTCAGATTGAAGATTTCTGCCATTGTCATGAAGAGCAATGAATATTCACTGCTGATTAATGAATTCATTGAGAGTGAAGGACACTATAATCGAACTCACATTTATATTATTATATAACATAAAACGTGATGCTTCCTTAATCTTTTTTTTTCGTGTGGGAACCAAAATTATTATTTTCAACAATTTTTCACAGACATTCGTGATATTTATTTATGCCATATCTAATTATATGGTTATTTATCCATCCCAAATTCTAATTAATTAGGACGGTAGGTGGCGGACGAAGCAAGACGTTAATCTTATTCTGTAATGGTCAAGAGGTTGGATTCTTGTGATTTGAATGCGGTTCTAAGTTCGTTTTCATTTCCAATTCTTCTCATTTTTTCTGATGAACCTTTCACGTAAGGATTGACAGTTATTATGTTCTGCCCCTTTTATGTTGATATTGTAACATTATTCTGTTGAATTTGATTTGGTCTTATTTGTTACACTTTTTCCAATATTTTTCCAATGCTGTAATGAGTTCATTACAGCACTTTTTTTAGTACTATAATGAACTCATTACGACACTGAAATAGAGAAACTCATTAACGTGTTTATATTTCGGGTTGAATCAATATCGAATGAAAGCTTTATCTAATTAGTAGAAAATAGTGAAACCTTCGTTTATCAGCAATTCCATTCATTCATAACGAGCTTCTCTATATTCCTTCATGTGAATAAATGTCACTCATTATTATACTTGGCTTCAATTAGTGTTATTTGCGGTATATGACTGCGAAGTACCGCAAGTTTTACACCTCAATGTATGGAAGAATTGCACTTCTAATAACCATGCTATTCACCTACCTGCATTAACAAATAGTGATAGAATTTCTAATGAATGGACTTATACCGTTAAAAACCAGCAGTTTTCTGTTGCATTAAAAGTCGTTACATTTGGCGAAAATGAGTAAAATAAGTTAATCGTCTTCGTTCACTGCCATAATCAGGGCGTCTTCGGCAAAACAAACAATATTGATTAAGCCTGTTGTAAGCGCATATCCTCCTCTTGTACTTCTAACTTCTTTTATTATTTCGTCCATTATCTGATTAAAATGCTGTGGGCTCAAAGAATCTCCTTGTCGAATTCCCGTTGGCGTTTTTATTTCCTCTGTTAGGTTTTGATTAACTAATTTGTGGGTAGATGTATTGTTGTTAAGTTGTCTTATGATATCTATTATTGTTTTCGGCACCTGTTTCTTTCCAAGGATATCATATATATATGCTTTGTCAATAAGTAATATATGCGTTATTGGCCAGGCAGCAATCCACAAGTGATTCACGAAACTCAATTGCATCCCCAAAAAATCACGGTTTGGTGCGGTTTTTGCACCGGCTGCATCATTGGACGAGCGTATTTTTTCGTTGATCCAACAATCGTCACGTTACGGTCAGTGGCGATCGCTACCGCGCCATGATAACGATTTTTATTTGGCCCCAATTGCCAGGTATGGACTTGGCCAATATGTGGTTTCAACAGAACGGTGCCATCAACTACAGAGCATACGTAACAATCGGTTTATTGAAGCAGACATTAGGTGAGCGTGTAATTTCGAGAAACGGCCCCGTCGATTGACCACCTCGTTCGTGCGATTTGACGCCTCTAGACTATTGTCTTTGGGGCTACGTTAAGTCACTGGTAACAAGCAGAAGACATTGCTGAGCTGAGAGACAACATTGAACGCGAAATAGCGGCCGTTCGGCTGAGATGTCTGGCCGAGTCATCGAAAATTGGAACCAGAGAATTGACCGCTGCTAACGGGCCCGTGGTGGCCATATGAACGAAATTGAGTCCCAAGTCCCATTCATAAATGTTTCGTTTGTATTCCAAGCCAATGATTTATTTATTTATTTATATATTTTTTACATCCAACAGGCACATGCCCAGTTACAGGTGTAAACAATAAGTTAATATCTATATACTAATATTAAGCCCCAAGCTGTCGTCAGCCGAGGTTGAACAAGATATAAATTAGTTCCTTATCAATAAGTATAATTGTTTCCTGAATTGAGTGATATTTAGAAAAAACATATCAACGGAGGGTAAACCATTCAAGCTTCTGCATATGGAAGCCACAGGACTATGGAAATGATGTTGGGTGTTGGTAACATTAATTCTAAAAGTTAAAATTTTTCTAGATATAATGCGGGGTGTATTGAAATTTAATAGCGACAGCAGATACATTGAATCGACCAGCCCATTGACTAGCTTGAACGCAAAGATCGCACCTGAAAAATCTCTTCTCTTCCTCAAACTTACGAAGTTGAATTCAATTATTAGTGAGTTATAGTTATATTGGCGAATAGGGTAAATTTTATGTTTTTTGTAGTACAAAAATTTCAAAAATTTCTTTTGGATATATTCTAATGCATTACTGTATTTTTCGTGGAAAGGATTCCATACTAAAGCACAGTATTCAAGTTTGGTACGTACTAAACTGAAATATACAGACTGAATAGCTAGTACATCTGAAAATACTTTACAATTACGTAAAAACGAAACCTAGAGTTCTATTGGCTACAGATAATTCTATTGATGTGTAGGTCAGAATGAAAGTTTGCTGTCAAACAAAACACCTAGATCTTTACATTCGTTAACCCTCTTCAACATCTTGTTGCCAATACTGTAATTGAATTCTTCGGTGGTTAGTTTTCTTGAGTATGTCATAACTTTGCATTTGCTGATATTTAAAGGTAGTTCATTTAATGTGCACCATTCATTTATGCGTTCAATATCTTCCTGCAGCCTATGAAAATCATTTATGTCGTGAATCTCTCTGAAGACTTTGAAATCATCCGCAAACAAAAGGTTTTTGAGTTGATTATCTTGCATAGGTCGTCAATAAATATTATAAATAAGAGGGCCCCAAATTAGAACTTTGAGGTACCCCTGAGTGCGCAATAAAATAAAATGATTTAACGCCTTTCAATTCTACATATAGTGTTCTATTATTGAGAAAGGATTCCAATAACAACACAATATTCGGTGAAATGCCAAAACGACCTAACTTTTTAACAGCAACCTATGTGATACCCTATCGAACGCTTTACTAAAATCTGTGTATATTACATCTATCTGTTTTCGATTATCTAAATTTTCCGACACATATTGTGTAAAGGTACAGAGATTTGTTACTGTACTCCTTGAGCGCATGAAACCATGTTGACTTACAGATAATTTATTGGAAATATGTGAATAAATCGAGTCGAAGAGTATGATCTCAAATAACTTGGAAAAAGCAGAGGTGAGAGCTATAGGTCTGTAATTTCTAATATCAGCAGGTTTTCCAGACTTAAACACTGGGCAGATACGTGACACCTTCCAAATTTTAGGAAATTTATTAGTCATTAAGATCAAATTATAAACAATCAACAAAGGCTTCATGAGTACATTTATATGATTTTTAACCAGTTTAGAAGGAATATTGTCTGGGCCAGAACTTGTTTTACTTTTTAGCGTTTTTGCTGCTTTTAGTATTTGATCTTCTGAAATATTATTGATTTGAAGATAATCAGTAAGACTGAATGAATCATCCAAAGAATCATATGATTCGGTATCACATTTTGAATTGTAATAAACACTTTGAAATTGTTTTGCAAAAGCATCAACAATAGACTGAGGCGATGAAATTTCTCCGCTGTCGTCATTCATTTCACCGGGAATACGAGTTTTATCTTGCTTGGAGTTCAAAAAAAGACCAAAAGTCACTGGGATTTTCGATCAGATTATCTTCAGATTTTTTAATAAAATCGGAGTACGAAGTCTCTATTCCTTTTTTTACAACTCGTCGTGTAATGTTGAACCGTTCATAATAAAAGTGTAATTTATTTTTCTTATACATTTTATGGTAGTAATTTTTCTTTTTTTATATTTTTAATGAGATCTTTTGTGAAAAGAAAAGAAGGGTTGAACTCAGTCTCTGTTTAGCACGAAACACACGTTAAACGCGTACCGAGCACATTCCAGAACTCTTTATGATCTTTTGTATACCAACTGGGGTATTTGTGGGTATTACTACTGACAAGAGGACAACATTGAGATGAGAATGATAAAGTATCTCGAATGGTTTGTGTTTTATTTAGATTCAAAGTTGTCAAGTCCCTTTTGGAAAACTCTTTAGAATTTGACAGAAGCAGATAACCTATATCTTAAATTAATAATAAGCACTCACAGATTTCCATTAAGTTTTATTACGATTATATACTTCCAGCGAAGATTTGCAAATGGCACAGAGGGTCTGCGAAAATTAGCCCTCTTAAGGTGGTGAAAGTAACCATTCGTGAGCTAAGTGATATTTATAGGAGCGGAAACATTTTCGTGATAGATGTTGTGATAAATGCCAAAAAAAAACCACCGTGCATGAAATATATAATTATATCTTCTCATTATTGAGCAAGAGTTTGATTTGTGCGATTTGGAGGTTTGTATGATTCTTCTGAAGGATATATCTGTTTTTGTTTTTATAATCTCATTCTTCTGGCCATGTGGTACAATAGTAGGTTTTCAAGAAGATTCTATAGGCTCTCAAGAACTTTCCAGGAATAGTCAATTTCGAAGTATATCATAGGAACACATGTCCCCCTTCAAAATGAAACATCCTTACAGATAAAATGGTTAAAACGACTCTTTTGATATATTTCTTAACCCTGAAATTTCAATGTATGCTTTAAATGGCTTCAGTGACCAAATATCTTATTTAGAAACTTCCTTTATGATTAACAACTACCGGGTATACCGGTATGAAGTGAGCGTTAAGATACAAATGTCTCGTCGATACGGAACATTTGTTGTGAACAAGCATTTATTTTTTATTTGTTTGCTGTGATATCTATGGAACATATTTATTATAATTCAAGTCATTGTGCAAATAAACTCAAATTTTTTCATCGTGTTAGAAATGTCAAATTCTGTTCAAGAGAGTGATGATTTGCGGAAAGCATTAATTTTTTGTTTTCATTTGAAGAAAAGTGCTGCAGGGTCACATCGAATGCTACTCGAGGCATATGATGGTCATGCTCTATCATAAGCAACATGCAAAGGATGGTTCCAACGGTTCAGAAATAATGATTTTGATGTAAGAAAAGAAGAACGTGGAAAACCACCAAAAAAGTTTGAAAACAACTAATTGCAAACGATATTGGATGGAGATGACACTTTGAATCAGGAGCAAATGGCAGAAATGTTAAATGTAACACAACAAAAAATTTCTGACCGTTCAATAATAATAATAATAATATATTAGTACAATCTCAATGCCTTCAGATGAACAATAAAATAATTTCTCAGTGAACAAAAGTATACTCACGAAGCAGGAGACTGCTTGTGTGTGAGAGATATATAAAAGAAAATATTAATCCATTGGGGTTTAAAAAGAATCGAGGATGTGTCAAGAGATTATAACCAGCGATTTATATAAAAGAAACTAATATAACTCTGAAGGCACTTTGGAACAACAAAATACCACAAAAAAGAACACCCAGATTTCTTTCAGCCGTATAATTGTTAGTTGTAGTGTACCACCATGTTTCTTACTTTTCCATTAATAATTAATGGTTTATTTTGACCAAAAAAATGCTCATTTCATACCGGTACACCTGGTGTACCTGTTAGATGAATGACGCAAGTCCTCGAACACGGTGGTCGATTTCGATAGGGCATAGTCCGGATAACCTATTTCAAACCAATCTTGACTTTGAACACTGTTTTTCCCATCAATAAGCAAATATTATCTATGATTATGTTTTGAAAAATTTCACTGATTTTCAGCTTGATCGGAATTTATGTACCTTCGAATGTTTAAAGTGGCTGGACTATTTTGAAGATCGGCACTTTCGAAAAATCATTTGGCGTCGTCTGGTAGTTAGGCCCGGGACTTACTGACTGATGTAGTAGGTAGCTGCCTTGAGAAAGGTTACTTCGAAGAACAACTAAATTTATAAATATCTAATAATGGTTTTCTAAATGTTCTGAAAAAACACCGGTAGCACTCCGGGAGTGCCGGCAGAAGTGAAAACTTGAATATTAACGTTGTGCATTTTTGATATTTTGGAATGGTTAGAGAATAATTTTGTATGAATTGCTTTCATTATCAGTATAAAAGTGCTATTATTTATGTGGTGGAATACAATATTCATTTATTGCGCTATCGTACACAAAAATGACAATAGGTTTGTTCGGGTGGCAGTTCCCAGTTGTACTGGGGTCACAGAGAACCAGGTTCTGTAACTCTTGGAATCGTCGCAAGTTGTTCTATGACACGAACGGGTGAGAACAGATAATTTCAAAACGATTTCGTTAAGTGCATAGATAAGTGAAAGTAAGGTTATGTTGTACATCATGGACATTGTACTCTAAATACCATATAGGTATTCATATAGAGTTCAATGATCATGGATCATATCATGGATAGTGTTAAAAAAGATATTGAATGAGTTATTGTGTTATTAATACGGTGGAAATACTTTAGAAATTACAAATATTAAAATTGAACAATTTTTTTGTCATAAATAAATAAACATAAACATATCCATATAAATAACTGTAAATATAATTTATATGTAATGAAATATTTAAAGAAATGATTTAATTTAATTATAATTTGAAATTTCAATACATGTAGTAGTGGTCATCAGTGGAGAAATTATTTTTGTTAGTTCATATCTGGATAAACTGTGAATTTTTTCTGTTATTTCATTGTAATTTTGTGGAAACTGTGTACAGAAAATTTTATATAATAGAATTAGGTAATTGTATATGGAACTGGTGGAATTTGGGAAATAAATAAAAATATTTTCTAACAATTTTCATAGCTTTGTAATTATTTTTAGATAAGAATTGTGTTAACAAGTCGCTGTGTTCTTGAAAGAGGTCATTCCTCCGTTTTCTTCCTAAATTTTCAATACATTTTGAGTGGTTAAAAATAAAGATACTACAATCACGAAATAACAAAATAAATATATAGTATATAAATACGAAATATCGTATATATAAATAATATAAAATAATTATCTTACATACTTTGATCAACAATTATGCAATTGTTTTATTCATCTATTGCAAATGATCCTTCCTCTTCTTTGAGATAACAAAAATTTTGAGAAGCTATTATAACGAATTTATTAAAAATTTATACTCCCACAACATCAAATATACTCAAAAACAGCTATGCGAATATCCTAGTCACCAAATATATAACTTAATTGCCAATTAGAACTACTGAAAATTTGAATCACCGATGATTTGAATTTACCGCTTCTTCTGTTGTACCTTGTACCATCTCTAAATCAGGAACCGTAAGAACAGTAACGAACAGTTTCGAAATCAAGTGTTCCGACCACATGAACGACAAGGAACTCCTGTTCCGTCCCAGACGAACGAGTGGGAACCACAAATTACAAAAAATTACAGTTCCGAACTGCCACGTGAACAAACCTAATTTATATTACATTAACATACACAAACATTCGCACAAGCGCCCTGCACCGCCTAAACGAAACAGCACACGCAGGCACGGTAGAAAGAGTGGGGGATATTATTCCCTCTCCTACTCCTCGATCTTACGCTTTTTCGCTGACAATCACGTGACCCTGACGCGAGTTTGGATGTTTTTACCCATACAAGAGAAGTTTTCACTTCAAAAATATCATCCTGAACTGTTGCCTGAGGATCAAGAGTTTAGGGATAGTTTTATCATGGTGCCTCAATGAACCCATCAAAATGGCAGCAGTACAGAGTCGTAACTGCGGTATATCTTTGGGGAACTTATATTTTTACAGCATGTTGTTACAACAACGGCTGTAACTAAATTAGAAAGTTGGTTTCAGAAATGTTCATAATTTTGACAGTGGACGAATGTATTTTCTTTTTATTTGTCATATTATACGTATTGTGTATGCCTTGATTTTGCACATAGGCATGGACATAGGAATTATTTTCATCAAACGAGTCTCTACCAGTCACTTTATTGTCATATTCGTGTACCTTCAAACACGTGGTCGCTTAATGCCTACTAGTTTACATTCAGCCACTTCCCCGTCACTCGTCATGCCGGAAATATTGCCGCGGCAGCGTCGACGAAGTCGACGCCAGTGAGTGTCGTTTACACTCAGCCTCATACATTCTTACCGGGCGCGCAACCATGGCTGACGTCGAGGTTGTTGCGGCGACAGCTGTATGTCTACTTAGTGTAATAAATTATTTAAACGTTTTGAA